>JAHWFP010151428.1:8386-25967 GCA_023313725.1 Lithobius niger | reverse complement strand
GTTCCTTATAAGCGAATGCTTTTGAATAACGTTTTAGCTTCTTTGTTCCTTTGTCTCTTTTATTAGCTCTCATAATCCTAAATACTGGTTTGTTTATGATATTGTGGTGTTCAGCGGCAGTATTTGGATCATCCATTCTGAGGGATGGTTTATCAGTGGTTGTAATATTTTTAAACGTAACATCATGAGGACCTTGTCTTGCTTCTGGCATGCTTGATACTCCAGGTACTGGAGTCGTTAGAGGATCTCTAAGACCACTACCTACTCTACGTATATGTGCGTGCCTTCGCTTGTTCTTTATTTCTTTCAATAATTTGTCTCTCTCACGTCTAATGAATCTGTAAGCCGGATTATTTAGTATACTGGGTGCTAGGGACTCTCGTTGCCTAAATGGTGACGATTTTTGGTCTTTAGGGGTTTCTTTGTATCGCTTATAAGATTGATCTATTTTACCTGAACTTGGGGAATCTTCTTCTTCACTAGAAAAACCAGGGTCTCCATAGCCATCTGCAACTGTATTGTCATATCCCCCATAAGAATGGGGAAATTTGTAGATCTGTGGAGTACGTTTCCTATGTCCAACCATATCCATATCTTCAAATCTCTGTATATCTCCCCCATGCATATTTACACTTGATGCCGGTGCATATTCAGTTTCATCAGTACGTTTTGATGATTCTTGAGTTCTGTTCCCAGTAATTCGCCTCTTAAAATTCGATGTATCAGCACCCCGAATTGATACTGGTGCCATATCATTTTTGTCAGCATGCTTGGAAGATTCTTGTGTTCTGTTGCCTGCGATGCGCCAAGCTCTGGAGGATTCTTTCGGTAGGACGTTTTTTAGCGCATTCTCTTTTCTTATGTTAACAGTCAAATCTTTAAATTCTCCAGTCATTGGCCTACGTTTCTTTGCACTTAACATGCTTTGTGGGGCAACGGTTTGTTTGTTGAGCGCTCGTGATTGAGGATTTTGAGTTACAGTTTCTGTAACTGATGGTTTCTGAGTTAACAGAGACTGAAGGTAAGGGCATTTGGTTGGCTGAGGCGTTGGAAGTGATCGCGAATTCATGTTAGCCACAGTTTCAGCATTGCTTCCTCCTTCTGAGTTGCTCCGTTTGACGTCCCCGTCCTTTTTCTCCTCAATTTCTGGATTTTTATCGCTATGTTCACCCCCGTGAGGTTCTTCCTGAGGAGCTGGTCTGTCTTCATGGGGTGCTTCAGCTTCAATGAGACCGGCAGCATTCCTCACTTTCAAATGGTAGTCTTTGATCTGTTGCTCTAGTTTTTCGCAACCGACGTTGTCAAAAATGTGACGCATGAATACTGGTTTCTCCTGCCGTCGATTTAAATCTTTTTTAAGTTCTTCTAAATCGGCGAGATAAAGTCGGGGTTGACGACTAAGTATCATCCCTCCATCTGCAAAGAAAGAAAGAAATTTAATTGACCTGTGGCAAAAATTTATGAATAAAACAAACCCATCGAGAAGAATTTATACTGTTTGCAGTGGAATTGGTTTTTCTTTTTTAATTGCCTTAATTCCATTCCAAACAATGCTTCAAAACTGCGACTCATATTAAGGGTTGGATAGAGGATAAAGTTGACCTAGATTGCATTTTCCTTGTACGTTAGGAATTATGCAAGCATTAACTAGACAGTTTACTAGGCTGCCCCATTCTTAATTAGGCCTACTAGCCATATCGTTCGCTTCGTTCACTCTATTGGCGTCGATCCACGCTTCATATAATTTAGCTTATTTCTAGACTGAAGAACAAGTGCGAGGAGTAAAGATACAGTTGAAGAATCCAGGCTGACACAGATGCCTTGCAGTTTATTAGATTAATTACTGCGAATTTTTGGACACCACAGTTTCCTCAACAGGTTCCTTCACCATTAATGAAACCATTAATGGTGACATTTTATGTACCCGCAATCAAATGAGAGCAATTGTTTGTGCCATCGCATGCAAAAACTGCGCGGAAATTTACATTGGTCAGACCTCCAACGTAAAAGCCAACGTTTTGATTATGTTGAAGCTACGAAACGAAGCATTGCTCATGCTAGAAATTTTTATGATACTGGGCGCTATCCATATTTTAAACACGGATCAGTGGTACATATTGAAACCAACAATTTGATTAGGGTTAAGCTGGAAAGTGTCACATTTTCTGCTAACAACACCCGGTGTTTAAACATTGTTAAGAATTACCCTGTTATGGACAAGTGGTTGGAAATCATAAAAATATTTTTTTGGAGATTTAATTCTCCCATTATCCTCTCTGCTATCATTGCAAATGGCCGCCACCACTTGTATTGCTTTAGGATTGTTTTAGTACCACTTGACCACCTGTTGTTCTGTTTTTTTATTCAACATTGTAATTTCAATTTTTGTGTTTTTAATGCTATGTTCGCCCGATGAAGAACCAGTGGTGTCCGAAAAATCGCAGTAATTAATCTCATAAATGCTGGTCATCCATGTCAGCCTGGATTCTTCAACTTAATCTTCAACTTGATTGATTTCCAGAGAATCTCAAAGTTTCAATTTTTCTTTTTCGACGCATAATGCCTAAATTCGCAATCACAAATTCACAAATGGGCTGGTTTAAAACCAAAATATTCAGCTGTCAGGTAGAAATTGTCGATCATAAATCCCCAAAACTAATAGCTTCAAGACGGGTTGTTTGTCACGAATTTTAACTTAAATTAGCTGAAAAGTCAAATAAACACAGATGCTTTCCGTTCTGTGAAAATTAAAAATTCATAACACAGCTCCAACAAAGACTGGCCCGCAAACAGAGTGAAAATAGCAATAGATGTGTTAGTCCTTAAATTGTTTTGATTTTCTACTGCTTTTGAGATCACTGTGTCCTGTTTCTGTTACTTCGTGATGATGCAATGCAAGTTGTCGGTTTAAGTGTTTAATTTTTATTTTTATTTTGGGCTCAAGTTTAATTTGGTACGTCAAAGTTTGTTCACGCAAAATTTCTTACTGATTCTTTGCCTGTCTGAATATTCACTGACTGAAGATACAGATGCCAAACTAGGTTTGCCAAGCAACAAAAAAAATTATTACCTATGACGTGCGTGTGTGCGTACATCTACTCCTCTTGAACCAAGGCACCTACAAGATTGGAGTATCGCCAAATGAAAGTGGATTAAAATGCGCTTCCGTTAAGCCTATTTTCGTCTTTGTAACTAGATGTCATGACCCTCAACTACGTGTAAAACTGCCCTGAAAACTGCTCATGACGTCATAGTTTGATCAGGCAAATTAAACAGAAAGTAAGTTTTCCTGAACAAACTTTGATGTTCCAAAATAAACTTTTCCTAATCAAACTTGGGCGTCATGAGTAGTTTTCAGGACAGTTTTTCTCGTGCTTGAGGGTCAAGTATTACAGCTAATCAGAAAGACAGTTTGTCTGAACAAACTTTGAACTTCCAAAGTAAACTTTTCCTCGTCAAACTATGCCGTTTTTGAGCAGTTTTCGGGGCAGTTTTGCACTATGTGAGGGTCATAAAACCAAGTTACTGAGACGAAAGCAGACTTAACAGAAGCTCAATTTAATTAACTTTCATTTGGTGGTATTCCCAACGTTGTCGGTGCCGTGGTTTAAGAAGGGTAAAGATAAACACACACACTCATCATATATACACTTTTAATTATGTAAATTTTTGCACATCATTAGGCGTATTAGGGCGCGATGGCAAAGGTGACATTGCCATGGTAACAACGCTAAAGGGATAAGCTAAATCCGACATCGTTTGAGTAAATACTTGCAGTCTTATAATCCGTGCCAATAATATAAAGAATTCCTCATGACGAAACAATTTTCCCAAACGCTTCTGAACTCACGTTATTTGCTGCTTTCGTTGCGAGGCGGCAGACATAAAACCGCCGCCATGTTGGAATTTGAGGTGATTTCTAACTTCCAGCTGCGAGAATGCAAAAGCGAGTGGTTGCATAAACGTGCCCTTAGTTTTGCTTGTTTTAGGCCTAATATTCACTAAGCAAAGATACTTGGAGAAGCCAAACTAGGTCAGCTACTCAAAATTATTTGATATTAATAATAAATTTTAGTTTATTCCACCACTAGATTGTAACGGATACAGATGGGTCGGCGGGCCACTGACACCGTTCCCACAACTGAAGGTAGCAAGTATTTTCTTCATGGGAAATCATGTTAGTGGGCGCCTATATTCTAAGATCCTAATTTTTGAGTAGCCCCCGGAATCACGCTACCGACTGGGCAATACAGTGTTAGCATCAAGGGCGTTTCAAATAGGGATCACAGGGACTGAAAAGAAATGCAGGCGACCGTTAAGACGCAAGTAAGGAACGATTAGTTTCCAGTCATTTCCTCGAGTACAGCAATTGTGCTGTGCTCGATAAAAAAAACGGCAGACCGACAGCAATAAGATGCTGTAAAATATTACACGTGAGTACAAGATCAGCCTTGATGAGGTGGAGTTCGATCGACTCAAGGCCAAGGTTCCGAAGTCTATTGTGGTACATAATATCCCTAAATTCAAGAAGTTTTTTTTTTTGTGACGCGCTCTTGGATCTTTACCGCAAGGTCAATATTCTTGGCCATGTATGGAGACCAGACAGGGGTTGCATATTCCAAAATTGGGTGCACGAAAATCTTAAATGACCATATTTTAGTAGCAACGTTTCCTGACGTAAAACACCTGTTCACAATCATGGAGCGACGAAATGCCGCGGTTACGACCTTTTGGCAATGAACAGATGACTTAAGATCCTGGGTGAACCAGATTCCCAAACCTCTGACTTACTTCTCCTGAGGTAAGGTCTCGTGATCGAGAAAATACTGTGGGTAAAAATTTTCCCTTAGGCAAGAACTGATAAGAAAACAACAAGCAGAACCCCAAGTGCCCTCTAGCTGCGATCTGCACAACCAGTAATACTGTTACTAGGGGGTTTATATAGGAAACTGCTGCAATCCCATACTATCTTAAACCTATCACAACTCATAACATACGTTCGTTTCTTTTCCTCGGAAACATTTAGGACTACGTAAAAGAGAATTTGTCGGGCTTAGTAACGTGCACTCAACCACATGCATGAACAAACTACGACGTCATAAACTTTTCACGCACAAACTATGACATCACGAGAATAAACTTCGACGTTATTTTGCAGTGTTTTCCCCAGTATGTGTGTGGGTCATAAAATCAAGTTACAGCGACGAAAATAGGCCTAATGGAGGCGTAAATTATTTATTTTTCACTTGGTCCTATTCCCACATTTTTAGGTGTCGTGGTTCAAGAGGAGTAGGAGTAGAAGTAGGAATAGTAGTTTTAATTATGTAGATTTGAGGAAATTATCTGCTTAAAGACAGGTTGTCACCAACAGAGGAAGTCTTTATACTCTACCGTGGTGCCGTCTAGTGGCAGTGATATCGGTAACGGTTGTAGCTTGCTCCCAGGTGCACGAGGACGTACCAAATTTTCATTCTAATTAAGGAGGCTTGTGATTTGTTTGTTTCTTTAAAAGATAATGGGTTGTGAATTCATTCTCTCGATGCAAGGAAGTGCTAGATAGTACTAGACAGCGCTAGATGGTGCTAGATTCTACAGACTTTCATTCGGTGTCATACTACCTTTAATATGTGGTGGAGAACTTTGAAATAGAATGTGCTTGTATTGATGTATGAAACCAATCTAAACATCTTTTGATTCATTTTGAAATTAGACCTCTTGTCTTACTTTCTTACGCTCTACCGTTGTAATTACAAAGAAAACTGATCAGTATTTTACTTACCACAGTATCTGTGAGTCTCCGGAAGGTAAAAGCAAATATATATCACGATATACTCGTTGTTTCCATACTTCTTATGACCAATAATGGACGTGGCATTCAAATCGAGGTATCGAGCTAAACAGAATTACAAAAAAAAAAAGATTAAAAGAAAGCATTAAAAGATTGCAACGAAACAAAATACACAATAAAAATTTCCGACTGTATACTATTGCACTGCTATGTGCAAGTGCAACCCAATGCTGCGGAGATAAGACACATTTATTGTGGAGATTGCAAGGAAATTGCTGGGTTTAATCTTGCGACAGGTTTGCACTGTCATTACGTCATGCTCTCGTGCTACTGACCACTGCAAAACAGGGCAGCAACGACAAAACACTTAAAAATAACAACACAGCACAACACAACACAATACAACAGTAGCATGCGCAGGACCCCGAGAGGGCAGGGGCAACATTTAGTAAACAAGGCACAGTAAGATTGTAGAACTCGTTGCTGCTATTATAAGTCTTCAACGTACCACTGCAATCTTGTATCTGGCTGAACAGATGAACGCAGAATAATTTAGTGAAAAATTCTGTATTTACTCGCATGACAAAGACTATTTACAACAACTTGGATATCACAGCCAATTACAGTCCCGCACAAGCGTTCAGGCCTACAGTCCACAATTAACGTCTGTCCGTCATGCTTCCATCTCATAGTCTGTCTTTTTGCCCCCCAAAATATCTCCATTTATCTTCACTTTGGCGACAAACACGTAGCTACTGTTACTGGACATTTGGAACGTGCATTCCTCTTGGAGGAAAATGTACATACTTGTCGTTCGATCACTTGCTACAAAATTGTATCGTTCTGCTTCTTGAATGACGAACACGCTAATTACATACTCGGTGTAATTAGGGGTCGTTCCTTACACATCCAACCCTTCGCACAGATTTCCTCTATAGAAATCTCGGTCAGACGATGGAATGCTAGTGTTTTCTTGAAACACCACGCAGGCACACACTTTTTTTCTGCTTCAACTGACACCACTAGTGTTTCATCACACCAGGCACGCAGTTAGCATACACACAAAAATGACACACTGGCATTCCACTGAACATCCAACACAACATAGTGTACTGGCCATCACTTTACCAACCCTCCGCACTGACACGCCAAATGAACCACCGCTAAACACACTAAACCACTCTTCAATGTCATTCTTTAACTAGCAATCCATCCACTTATATGAACTGCACTCCACAAGAAAGTCTTCAAAATTCTTTCTTTTGCTCCATCTCGACTCTTATCAATCCCAACAATCTGCGCCCAGCAATACCACACAAAACAATCCAACACCAGTTTCATGTAGAGTTCGACTGGTACACACACTGGCAAGTAAAATCTCCTTACTCTCCCCAGCAGGACGTCTTATTCCTCCCCCTTACACATTTACACATTCACACACTCGGGGTCCCCAACAGGAAGACTGCCTAACACGTCAGCATTCCCATTCCACACCCCCTTCTTGTGGTGAATCGTGAAGGTAAAAACAACAACCCCACTAAACCATAACCTACAAACTAACAAAATTCTGACCAACAACCCCATAAACAGAATGCAACCCCCCTTTCAGATGTGTCCATCTGGACAGTGTAAGGCTGCTCTGGCTGCAGTGCCGCCAAAACAGATTTCAGTTTCATTTTGGTTCTTAGCACTGACAAGTACACAATCGCCCATACTTTCACATCTGCTGACCACCTCTTTCCATCCCCAGCGTCATATAAAAATATTTCATAAACTGAACCAAAGATGTGAAACAAATCCTTCTCATGCCCTTCCGTTAATGGCCCTACTCTAGCTTCCTCCATCACTAGACTCCCAGCCAATTCTCCTGACTTGCCTTCCCCGTCCCCACCTTGCTCAAACCATCCCAATGCATTGTTCCTTCCTCCCTCC
This sequence comes from Lithobius niger, assembly GCA_023313725.1. Classification (NCBI taxonomy): domain Eukaryota; kingdom Metazoa; phylum Arthropoda; class Chilopoda; order Lithobiomorpha; family Lithobiidae; genus Lithobius; species Lithobius niger. Next base: position 18,247 of record JAHWFP010151428.1, on the reverse strand, counting down.
CTCCTCCAACCCAAGTGCTTGTACACCCACCCCATTGACTGTAGTCATGTCTTTAAGAAAGCCTTAACAAGTTTGTATGGCATTTGCACAACTCATCCGTACTTTTAACCACCTTCACGTGGTAATCTACCTTTCCTACCCTTTCTACAACCTCCTTTGGCCTTTTCCAATCTGCCTCCAACTTCTGTTTCCTACCCGTTTTTAACTTTATTACACCTCCCCCCTCCCCCCTCGGCTCATACTCACTTTCTCGTGCATCCGTTTCATAAAAACACGTATCTCTCATTTGAGTTACCATTGTTTCCGTTGTCACTAACATACTGCAATTCTCACCATTGTCTAACCGTTCTACACCATAATCCACCTCATTTGGACTGACCTCTGCCCCTTTCCTAACCCCTATGCCTTCTTTCTGGCAAACCTCACCTACTTTCAATATTTCGTTAACTTGTCCGCAATTGTCAGGTCAATCAAGTAGTACCTGTATCCTAGCCACTGTTTTCTCTTTTGCCCTGTGGCATGAGCTAAATGGACCAGTTGCCTCATACACTCCTCAGAAACTACCCCTTGATCATATTCATTCACCGTTTGCTTTGCATCTCCTTTTTGTCTTAACATCCCATTGTGCCATGATAACCCTGTCCCTTCTATGTCAGACGCCTGCCTACAACTCTCAAGACTTGGATCTGTTAGTTGCTTTCCCTGCAAAACATCAATCACCCTTTACATACAACAATTCACCAAATCCACCAGTATTTAGGCCTAGACCACCATTTTCTACTTGCTTTTGCCCGTCACCCATACCCTTCAACTTATCAACTATATCATTAGGTTCTAGCTGCTCTTTATTACTTTCCTTTTCCTGTGACACTACTACCTTCCTTATCTGCAGGAGTCCGCCCCTTTAGTTTGTCCTCTCCTTTCGTTTCCCATTTTTCACTTTTGAATGCTACATTGGCTTCCAGTCTGTACTGGTCATCCAACACAGCACCAAAGTGTCTAGCACCGCACCATATAATGCTATTTCCTGTGACACTATACTTTCTCTGTTGCAGGAGTCTGCCTCTTAGATTTCTCCTCTTCTGGCGTTACCAGTTTTTTACTTCACAACGCTGCATTTGCTTCCAATGTATTCTCATTTTCTAACTTAAACAAAGTTACTAGCACCTCACTCTCAAACCATTCGCTGTCGTTGGATGACCTTGAGCCTTGGTTACTTTTGTTGCGTTTCATTGTAGTAGTTTTACTACGCTTAATAGTTCACACCCTTTTTAATGGAGCTTTTGCAACAACCTTTGCGGTTTTGAACTTAACAAGACGCCGTACCCAACGTCCTTGAAGTAAGGAGACACACCACATTCTACCATAATTTGTCCTTCATCCGTTCACAACTGTCTCTTTACAACCGCCAGTTCGGTAGCATAACTACAAATCACTGCGGAAAGTACATTCCTTCCCATTATATGCCTCAGGACCAACCTTAGTATTCGAGACTACATCCATAAAAGCTCCAGTGTCGATTATATACCTCCCTTCCTCACCATTCAACCAACACTTTTTAAGTAGGGGACTATCACTTTTAACTACTGTTTTAGCCTGTTTTTCCACCTTCTCATCCATTAACGTACATATATTAGCAACAGACACATTTTTTTTCAAATCCTGACAATTCGTTTTTAGGTGGGACCCCGACCCGCACAAATAGCACTTCTGTTGCCTATCGGCATTTAAAGGAGCATTCCCTCCACCCTGGTTACTCCCTTGGGATTGTGAATTGCCCTGTGAATTGCTGCGTTCGAGGAAACTGACATGTTTGCTGTATTATTCCCTGCACTGTTCCGTGAACCCTCTTTACTGCTGCTATTGTTACTACCACCATTGTTACCTCTATTCTGAGCATTACCAGCATGATACCTTCTTGGTTGCCAGACCTACCACCTTGGTAACCATTTCCAGCATTAACTCTCCCACTTCTGTTATTATTACCATTTTGTCTCTACTGAAGCCTCTTGCCAGTTTGCACAATACTTGTCTGCTAATGATGCCAATTTCAAAACAGAATCCTTTTGCCCCTTATCGATTAGCCACACCCTTATCGGATTAGGGACCTTGCTAAGGAAATCCTCAATCAGAACCTGTTGAAAGAACTTATCATAATATCCTTCGCACCCCATTTCCTTAACCCACTCCGTACCTAACGTTGTTAGACCATATGCGAAATCTTGGTACGTCTGCTTATCTGTTTTGTTAGCCGACCTAAACTGCTTGTGTAGGCCCTGTTCAGTTACATTAAATCGTACCTTTAATGCCTTCAGACAATTGTCAAAGCTTGTGAATTCAGCATCTGCCAATCGCATAAGGCATTCCCTGGCTTTCCCCGTTAATAACGACAACAGTCTAAACGACCATTCTCCTTTTGGAAACCCCAAACACTCACAAATGCGCTGAAAACCTGACAAAAATACCAGCATGCTATCGTCTCTCTCTCCCTAAAAGGCTGACATAGCTTAGACATATCATAACTTTTAGCATACTGCTCATAACTATTTTGCTTCTCAATATTAGCATCAAACTGAGCCTATTTTAATTTTAATTCCTGCTTATGCATTAACTCATTGTGTTGCATAGAATCTTGGCTAATCTGCAATTCTTGAGCTAATTTATCACGGTTTAAAGCTTCTTCCCGCTCTAACTTTTCCCGTTCAAAATTTAATCTTTCCTCCTCCCTTTTAAGCTTTACCTCTTCCCTCTCCCTTGCCTCCCTACCCAAGGCTGCTTTTTGCTCCAATTTACGTTCCTCAAAAGCATTTTCCCAGTCCAAACGTTCTCTTTGTAAGGCTTTCGCTCATTCCAACCTTTCCCTGGCCAAGGCTTCATGTATTTCAATGTTTTGCAATTTTTTTTCTCCCACTCCCACTCTGCCGCTCTCTCCCACTTTAACTCATCCTGTTCCCTTTTCAAATTTTCAAACCCTAACACTGCCTCCTCTAAATCTTCCTTTAAAATACTCCCATCCTCCAACCCAGTTTAAAAAAGTTGAACTACCTCATTTTTTCCTCTGGCACCTTTGCTTCTAGATCCTTACAAAATTCCTTTATTTTAGCTTACTTTCTCTCCTTCAACAAATCCATCACTCATACACTCACACCAGCAATAAAAAATTCACACCCAACGCATGATACTCCTGCTGAAGAGAACAAGGTTGCTTTATTTACCTCTACCAGCCACTGTGTTGTGAATCTCTTTCCTAGCTTCCCAGTTTCGCGCCAACGTGCTTTTTATCTCACAGCTTCCACCCCATCTTCTGAATTTCTGCGAGTCTTGTTGCAATGCTCGAACTCCTGCCTTGTAACTCGTCGTGTCCCGGAGAATCTGTTTCCAGCTTCTCTTGACGCCAACTCATTACCAAGGAAACGCAGCCTCCACCTGATCCATATCTTGCTTGCCGTGTACCTCATTGGTCTTGCTAGCCAGCCGATATAAAAACTGCCAACACTGACGTGCTCTCGACTCTGCCTAAGCACCGAAATCTACGAACAACAGCTTGACTTCTTGTTTTTTTCACCCCAACAAACAGCTTTCACACATCGTCATTTCTTGACCGCTCTGAAGGTTTGATTGAATGTTGCAGATGTTCTTCTCCAGATGTAGTGAAAGCTCATAAGACTACCAATGTAAGCTTTACTTTAGATTGATGCAGACATCTTTTCTGCCCGAGAAAGTCCGTCACAGCCGTTTCCACCCTTCCCTTACAATTCATGCAACGTAGTACTTGCACAACCGCCGTAAAAGTCCGGAACCACTGCTGCCACCAATTTAAGATTATTAGTGCAGCAACTTCTTACCCCGGTGTGAAAGTCCGGAACTGCGTTGCACTTTACCGCCAACTTTACCGCCAACTAGGTGCAAACGTAGAGCTTCACAAGACGACGTGAAAGTTAGCTCTCATTGCTGCCACGAATGTAAGACTATTGGTGCAGCATCCTAGCCGTGGAAATTCGAACAAACCGCTGCTACCAATGTAAAATTATTAGTGCAGCATCTTCTTCCCCCGGCGTGAAAGTCCGAAACTACCGTTGCACTGTACCACTGACGTTACCACAACTAGGTGCAAACGTTGTGCTTCACAGGACGACGTGAAAGTCCACCGTCACCGCTGCCACCAATGTAAGATTATTAGTACAGCATCTTCTTCCCGCGGAGTGAAAGATCATTACAACCGCTGCCACCAATGTAATATTGTACCTCATTGCTGCTATTTTAAGCCTTCAACATACCACTATAATCTTGTATCCGGTTGAACAGATGAACGCAAAATAATTTAGTGCTGTATTTACTCGCATGACAAAGACTATTTACAACATCTTGGATATTAAAGAAATTACATTCCTGCCCAAACGTTCAACCCCAGTCTACGATTAATGTGTGTTCGTCTTGCTATCATCATGTAGTCTATAAAGTTATAAAGAAATAGTGAACAGTGGAGCCTGTAGCTCATAAGTTCACCCCAGATTACAAAATCAAGTTACCAGACCTATTTATCAAGTTGATTTTTGAAAGAATTCAGGCTGGTGGCATTGACTACACTCATAGGCAACCTGTTCCAGTCATGGATCACTCTATGTGAAAAGAAGGTACTGGCAAGCCGTAATCTAGTACGTTGCTTGTAAATGGTGAAATTGTGGCCTCTCTGATTGTCTTCAACCAGTCTTCAACGTAGGGTTCAAAACTGGTGTTTGGGTATGTTGTATAAGTTATGAAGAATCGTGTACACTTCGATAAGGTCACCCCTTTTCCTTCTCTTTTCCAAAGATGGTAGGCGCAGTTTGTTGACCACTTGAACTCGTTGTCCATAATGACACCAAGATCTTTTTGCCCCCCAAAACGCTCCATTTATCTTCACTTTGGAACCAAACGCCTACCTACTGTTGCTAGACCTTTGGAACGTGCATTTTTTTTTGTAGGCAAATCTACGTACTTGTCGTTCGATCACTTGCCACAAAATTGTATCGTTCTGCTTCTCGAATGACGAACACGCTAATTACACAGTTGGTGTAATGGCACTGCCTTTCGAGAAAATATTGGCACTAAAAGGCCATTAATTTTTTTTTATAAGAGGTGCATTTTCCAAAAAGGGAAGGGAAAATGCCTCATCCCCTTCTCTCCTCCTGTGCATGCTACTGCAATAGAATACAATACAACACTCCACAACAACGAACAGTAGCAATTTTCTAATAGTATTTTGCATGCGCTGAAGTTATGCTAGGGTCAGTATGGGAAAGAAGTTTATTGGCTATCACAACAACGAAGCCCCAAACAACACCACCGTAAGGCCATCAGCATCAGCCAGGAAGTAACCTACGATGCAGCTTCAAAGGTGAAGACACATGTTAGTGTTTCATAGCCAAGTACATGATCGGCCAAGTACATGATCGGCCAGGTAGATGAGATTAATTGTGATTGAGTGAGCAATTCCAGTTTTATTGTATAGACATTAACCTCGGAAGGAACAACTGGAGGGGTATGCACCGATTCAGTGAGCGAAGCGAACAAAAATCAGTGTTTGTTAGCCAGTTTGCAAAAATAATGAGATTGGAGAAAATAAAGGATGTCTAATATCCGTATTCGTTTCGCCCTTGAAGAATGTCATGCATACATGTACAATAAACCCAACCGTGTCAATTTGGCTGATGTAACGGCTAATTGGGCAATGACAAATGTAAAAATTATCAATGTCAAAAATTATCAACGATTCCTGTTAAAAGCTCTTGGAGCCAAAGTTATCAGCATCAAAACGAAGTCTTGATGTGGGCACGTAGTCAGTTTGCTTTGGTAGAGGCGTCATCAAAACACCAAGCAAAGCCACCTGAGATAAACCTTGCTGTGCGCCTCCATGGGTTGTGACCTTGTGACAATGTGACAATAAGCCATTGGGGTAGTGTGAAAACATGGTTTCCTTCTAACCAATATATGCTACGCCAGGAACAATTAATTTACTAATACTAACGGCATTGGAACTGATATCACCATTTGATCAAAATATGCGAAAACAATGCCAATACTAACCAATTTTGAATTAAAGATGTTCAAAAATTGCGAACCAGATGAGATAGATAGGCCTACATGCTGTTTGTGACATCTAAACTAGAAAGAATTTCCAGATAGTTTTGAATTGTCAAAATGATGGTTTAAATCAGTCATACAGGAATGCGTGATCTGTTTTAAATCAACATCATTGACCTGTGTAATTGTTCCGTTTAAATGGCAGCAGGACTTCGAAGAGAAATTGGGTGATGGTTTGGTATTATATTGATCGGTAAAATGCCCTAGCAAGCTATCGGTTTGAAATTGGATCACCAAAATTGGTACCACTCACTGCTTACAGAATAGCACAAAGCAGCAAACTATCACAAGATAGCAAGTGTTATACAATAGCAAAATACTTAGATTAGTGCAAATGAAAAAAAAAAACACTTTGGAATAGTGTTGGCTTCGGAGAGAAAAAAGGGAAAATCGTATTTACCTGCCAAGGTTATCTCAGAATGGAGAGAGACAATTTTGCTAGAATATACCTAGAATCTTTTACACGTAAAATCGATATGACCACGAATGCATTGCCGAGGTTAGATGCGCTCCCAGCCGAAGCCATGGTGTCACAAGGAGAGAGGGGGAATTTTGCTAGGTAATCCCAATTGCAAAGAACCAGTATATTTTACATGCTTACAATTGACCCGTGAGCATGAGACATCCAAGGCCACAGTAACATTAAGTATGGGAGAAAAAACATGTTCTTTTTCATGGTTGGGCAAAAAAAGATTTCACTGTTGGAGTACACAGACAAACCAGGCCTCATTATGCAGTTTTCTTTAGGAAAACGTAATTAGAAACTGATCGCCTGGGATGAAAGTGGGCCGTTCCGAAGCCATATATTGGAATTTTCTTGTGAGAATGTAAATATATCTTCCACCATTTACATTCTGTCACGGGCAGGACAGGGAATGGAGTTTATCTCTAGAAGATTTTTGTCTACATGCACTACGGAGTAGAGCAGTATGTGTGGATATGCTTGCCCGGTGTGGTCATCATTGCTGATCGGTGACATTGACAAGCTGGAATGTGTCCAGCGCAAATTGAGCATGCAGTGGAAGGATAGGGAATGGAGTTTATCTCTGGAAGATTTTTGCCTACATACCCTACAGAGTAGACCAGTAGTGTGTGGATGTGCGTTAAAACTATGCGGAAATAACCGCTTGCCACAAAAACAGTAGTGTCATGATGATTGAGCACGTGACCTAACAGCACAACGATAAATTACCACGGGATTAACCCTCCTTTTGCGACAAAACAACGCAAAAAAAATATAATAAAATTTGTAATAAAATTTGTAATAAAATTATTTCTAGGATTAATAAAATGGCTTTAAAAAATAAAAACGTCAAAATGGAAATGAAACTGTTCATACAACAGTACTTAAAGAATAATAGCAGTACATTTCGACTCTAGGGTCACCATGACACCATATCACATCCTGCTGGAGCATGATGGAGTTGGCAATTTCAGATTAACTACTGCTGGTTCGAAGCTCTTTTGGTTTGACTGCAGCCCGTTTGACTCTATTTGGCGAGTTGATTCCACTTTTAATTTTTATTGAAGACAAGCGATTAGTCTAATCCCGCGCGATGCATTATTTAAAACAACTTGAAGTTTTTCGTGCAATTCTTTCCCATGCTAACTCGTTGTTGCGTTGTTACTTCACATTCTCATTTCTCATTACCTATAATGTTGTCACACTATAATTATGACGCAGCTGTTTTGTGACACGCTGTTATTTACGCAACACAGTAATTTGTGTCTAGTTGTTTTAACTGTAATCTCTGGTCCCGTTCAAAACTGTACAACCTGATGGTTAGAGATGCGAAAATGTGTTTCATATGTAATGTTCTCTATAATAAATTAATTTATTCATCAAGCAGCCCGAAGATCATGTTGATCTTGTATGGGTTGCAAAATAAAATACAGAATAATACAGATTACATAAAAAACACTCATGTTGTAAAATTCAGTTAGAAAATTAGTTTGACATCATAATTTCAATAAATAAGTATTAAAGTTATTTTCAACATATTTACATATTTACAATCAGTTAGGAATTCATATTTGTGTTGTATAAACTATTAATACATTTTAACTATAAATTAACCACTGTTTTATCTCTTTTTTTGCATGTTTAAAATTGTCCAGCTTTAAAAGGTGTGAAGGAATTTTAATGGCACATTAATGGCACATTATTGCACAAAGCCAGTACTACTCATTCAAATCTATTTATACCTCAGAATACATACACTGTTATGGTAAAAAGAACTGGAAACAAGTTACCGGTTCTTTCAAACCTTAATCATCGGATGCATTGTACATCCTGATGATTAAGCTTGTGGCAAACTGCTCCTTTCCGTTCCGTCACGTTCCGATGACTGACGGCAACGGATGATCTAGCGAATGTTGCTTCCGTCGCTAAACGTTTCAGTCTGCTCCAGTGAGCTTTTAATTTGATTAAGCCCAAATTGGCAATACAAATGAAGAAGGACTTGTACTAACCTTAAGTAGGTAACTAAATGGAAAATCGTAGTAAATTAGGTATTAATTCTTTACGCTCGGGCATGATGACATATAAGTCCAGAAAGCAACCGAAATAGGTTCGCATCTGTATTTAGTAGGGGAAAGGTGTTGTGCGCAGGTGCGTGACGGACGACGACGGCCGTCACATTGCAGGCCATCAAATTTCTGTTTGGATAAAATGTATGTAAATTAAAGGAGCCGCTTATACTGCTCAATCTAGTTCCGTGACGGCCTGTCGGAATGTTGAGGTTGAATCCTTTCAGTCAAAAACTGATCGCATCGGAGGAATGTATGCACCTGCTTTCACAGTCGATGGCTATCGTCGCCCGTCATGCGCCTTCGCACAACACCTTTCTCCTACTAAATACAGTAGCAAACCTATTTCAGTTGCCTTCTGGACCTAAATGCCACAGCATAAAGAATAAATGACACCTAATTTACTACGACGTCTTACCTACTCAAGGTCTCTACAAGTCCTTCTACATTTCCATTGCCAATTTGGGCGCGATCAAATTTAAAAGCTCAGCACAGCCGACTGAAAAACGGTTAGCGAAGGAAGCAATGTGTGCTGGGCCATTCGTTGACTTCAGTCGTCGGAACGGGACGGAAGGGAGCAGTGTGCGACCAGCCGACGGAATGTGTGTACACCTCTCCTATGCGATCAGTTTTGCCTGAAAATATTCTGCCTCGACACTCCCATCTGTCAGCCGACGGGTCATCACGGAACGGGACGGAGCAATATACACGGCTCTCTAATTTACATGCTTTTAATCCAAACAAAAATTTAACAGCCTGCAACGTGACGTGACGGAACGGAATAGAATGGAGTAGTATGCTACAAGCTTTAGAGATGCGAAAATGTGATGATAGAGGACACACGGCACCTTAATGCGCAAAGCCAGTACTGCACATTCAAATCTATTTACACCTTAGAATACATACACTTTTATGGTTAAAAGAACTGGAAACAAATTACCAGTTCTATTAACCGTAATCTTCAGATGCGCAAGCTGAGGATTAGAGATGCGAAAATGTGTTTTGTATGTAATGATTGAGGACACATGCCACCTTAATGCACAAAGCCAGTACTGCACATTCAAATCTATTTACACCTTAGAATACATACACTTTTATGGTTAAAAGAACTGGAAACAAATTACCAGTTCTGTTAACCGAAATCTTCAGATACATTGCACACGCTGACGATTAGAGATGCGAAAAGGTGTTTTGCATGTAATGATTGAG
>JAHWFP010151424.1:5120-23972 GCA_023313725.1 Lithobius niger | reverse complement strand
ATTAATTTCTGATTAATTTCTATCTATAATTGGCTTTATCTGAATAATGCTCATGTCTGATGGATGACGTCTGATTAATTTTGATAGCCAGGAGTGACAGTCCCCGAAACTCGTGCCCAAAATTGTATTGATTTGTGAATTAGCATCTGCAAACGAAAGGAACCATTCAAGTATTATGTCATCAATTAGGGGGGAAGGGGGGGGGGGGGGTTGCCTACTGGTGATTCTTGCTGACGAGGGAGGGGGGTGGCCAGTTACTGACGTAAGCACCGCTACCACAGTAAAACAAAATTTTAAAGGATGAAAATATGCAAAAAATAAGGCCCTCAGAAAAATTTGGAATATACAGGAAAACATCCCTCCTTAAGGGTGGGGGAGTTAGAAATGGCGTAATACTAAAGGGGGTTGAGAAATTACAAGGGGGTTGAGCAATTGTTGGTGACGTAATACGGGAGGGGGTTGAGCAATTGCAAAGGGGTTGAGCAATTGCAAAGGGGTTGAGCAATTGTTGATGACGTAATACTGGAGGGGGTTGAGCAATTGCAATGGGGTTGAGCAATTGTTGATGACGTAATACTGGAGGGGGTTGAGCATTTGCAAGGAGGTTGAGCAATTCTTGATGACAAATGCTTGAGCGGTCCCTAACAGACTAAAAGTAGATACTCTGAAATGAATCAGCCAGCTAGTTCAAAGGTTATGGTGGATACAGATAGTGAAGTAGACACCAGCGCGGGTAGCATTTTAACTCTGCTTCACATCGTGGGTCACAAAAAATGAAATCGTGTAATAAGAAAAAATTCAGTGAACACCGATTTTCCTTCACCTCCCTTCTTTTCTCCCTGGTTTTACTGAGCTGGGCTTCTCTGTAATATTTAGAGCGGAGATGATCCTGAGTGGTAACTTACCTAAATAATAATAAGGTATAGGTTCAGTCACTTTTTTGTTGCTAAATTTATAAATGAGAATGTCCACTTCGCACAAGCTCATGACGCTGATGTTTTGACTTGGACATCTGGAGCCTTCACATTTCCTCACAGTTTGGACGCTGACGAATCTCCCACGTGAAAATTTGGAACACCAGAATCCGTTTGGTCCAGAAACGAGTGCTCCTTTCCATTCGCTGCACAATGAATTGTTGCTGAAGGATCCATTATCAATATCGAGGTTGCCAACACGGACCTGGACATTGTGAAGAAGTGCTGAAAATATTTTTTACAACTAATTAGATTCACTCTCGTAAACTGTAGCTTGAAAACATAAATTACAATACAAAATTGTGATATGAAGACGTGGGGATTGGGTTGCAAAAAATAAGAGGTGTTGACATGAAAAAATGGGGATGGTCGTTTCAAACAATGTGGAGCTAAAGGATTAAGAGTTGGATGGAAAAAGTTTGGGTATTGTGTAAAAAGTAAAGATGTCACGTTAAAGAAAATGGGGATAGTCTGTTTAAAAATAGACATGTGCTGACGTGGATAAATGGGGAAGTTGTTAGGTTGAATTTTGGATTGGGAACGTTAGACGAAAACAGAGTGACATTGAAAAAATATAGGGTTATTCTGTTCAAAACTAGTGATAAGTAGGTAATGGGAATGTTGTGTAGGAAAAAAGTGGAAGTTAGGTTGAAAATATTGATGTTTGGTTGACAAAGGGTTTGAAAATATGGGGATGTCCGATAAAACTGATTAATATAGTGATCTTCCTACATCCGTTTAAAGACATGAAGCAGGCAGACTGCTGCAAAACAAATGTTGCTGCTTAGGTCTTCGTTTCTTTTACTGGTGTGAGCCAGTGTGAGTAGTTAAAGCTATTGGTGCACTGGCTAATACGTACAGTGACACTTAACATATCTCAAAGGTGGTTTTATTGGCATTTGCATACATGGTAACCAGCTTGAGTTTAGAGGGAAAATTTCACTTGCAAACAATGGGTGGGTTTCACCGTTAAAAAAGTAGAGTACGGAAAAACGTAAAATAAAAATTGTTGTTTGGGGAATGCGAAATCAATGTGCACCATTTGTTTATTTATGTATTCCAATTTTGCAAGAGGTTTCATCAATATCAGTGTATCCTTCCTGGTAAACTTTAGCTCTGGATGGGTAGGTCGTGTGGAATTCGTTTCGTCTTCATAGATAAATGTTTTACCAGGTCAGTTGCTGCAATATCCGCTTTGTATGTATGATTTGATACTTGAAAGACGACAAGATCTCCGTTTTAAGAAGCCAAGGTAATTACATTTTTTTTTTGGCGGAGCGAGCGAGCGAAGCAAGCGAAGCGTAGCCTATAATGGACACCAAATTGCAAAATGTTGGTTGGTTGGTCCGTTGGTCGCACTTTTTTTAGTCTGGATGGAGCCCAAACGAAAGGTCGGATTGAAATGAAATTTCGCACAACGCTTTATACCCCCAAAAGTATTGCTGAGCCAAAATTTGACGTAAATCGAACAATTATAACTGTAGAAATTTTAAAATTTTCTAATTTATATCTAACACTCACCATTGTAAATTTGGAGTCGTGAAGAGTTAAGGAATTACGATGAAGCATACACCATGCTAATGATAGTCAAGTAAACTTTAAAAAACACGGCAAATTAAATTTTGGTTGCTTCTTTCTAGCTAATAATCTTTTTCAACGTAACTCAACGAAATAATAACATTTGATGCTTGCATTTAACCACTATAGTAAGAAACGCAACCATAAAAACAAAAGGATTCCATTAACGACACACGTTAGTTTCATTTGAAAAAAAGAATGCTTTGAAGATTATTCAATTCAACATGGCAACGAAAGTGCCGTCTACACTAGCGTTGGGAATACTGAATATGAAACCTGAAATCGTCGTATCAAGGCCAAGCGGTATCATAAAACGATATCGACATCAGCCGAAACACGAAACAATAATACGCCCGCCTCTCTCAATTCCTGGTTGCCACGGTAACGTGAGGACTCGAAACCATAACCGTGTTGCATCGCATAAAGGAATAGGCTTATTCTCGAACAACTGTTGTAAGCTGCTACTAACGAATGTAAATCGGAGATAAATATTAGGCCTAACGCAAAAAATTAGGCCTAAAACCTAAAACTAGGTCTAAAAGCTAACACATTTTAAACCTAAATTGTGATGGTTATTTCTTTCAGATTATATAATAGAGGTCGCTGTTGTCGTCATATAGAGTTAGAAAGAACATTTTTGCCGGCCCACAGTCTGGCCGGCTAAAAATGGTTTCTTTTTGCCTAAAACATACTTAACCTGGTAATTTTAGCATTACATTCCTCGAATGTGATGTTCCCCTGGAGGTTTCTTCCGGTTTGTAGACGCCTGCTTGCATGTCCCACCGCGCATGCACGGCGCGGTCCTCCCTTATAAAAGCGACAGCGCGCATGCTATCGGCATTCATTTTACTCTCAATGTGTCAGGCGGTGACTCGAGAGGGGAGGCAGGGCGGGAGTTAAGGTTAAGTATAAGTATGTTTTAGGCAAAAAGAAACAATTTTTAGCCGGCCAGGCTGGGGGCCGGCAAAATGTTCTTTCTTTATTGCCAAAACATCTTAACCTGGTAATTTTAGCATTACCAGTGTTGACCTCGTCAAAGTTGGTGGCGGGCACCGTCTGACCGAGCGCCCCGGGATGCAAGCAGGCTTTCCCCCATGAATTCTTTATCTGCAAGAGAAAACTTCGCACTTTATTCAGAACAAGTTGGGCTAAACAGGTATTTGGTCTCTTTCGTGGGGATTGGTGGCCCTAAAAAGGACCGTTGTTGAGGGTCTTGCTTCTAGCTGGATGGATCTTGCTTCCTTCTGGATCTTGCTTCTGTTTCTTCTGAGTGCTTAAGGGGGTCTTGACCATAGTTCTGGCTGCGACGATCGGTCCCAGCCGGTGTAGTCCAGATTCATCCTTCGTCATGTCCCTTAGGTAGTGAGACGTGAAGGTGGATTGGTGGCGCCACGATGCTGCTGCCAGGATCTCTTCGATTGGTGTGGCATTGTGGTGGGCCCAGGATGTGGAGATTGCACGTACTTAGTGGGCCGATATCCTCATGCTCTTACTCAATCCGTGCTTGTCGTAAGCTGCTTCGATTGTTTTCTTGATCCAACGTGACACCATAACAGTTGTTGTTTCGCCGGTTTGGGGGTCCACTGGAAGGAAGAGTTGATTCCTGCCTCTCCGAATGTCTTCATGTTGAGTGCGGGCTAGGTAGAAGCGGAGAGCTCTGACAGAGCAGAGGAGGCGTTCTGGTTCATTCCCCGTGAGGTTTGAAAGGGCAGGGAATGTTATGGATTTCGAGGGTTCGGATGTTTTTTGAGTTTTTGCTCTGAAGGATGCTCTTGGGAAGAGTGTGACTGATGAGAAATTTGGGCCGAAGATGCAATATGCCGGGTCTGCCGAGAGGGCTTGGATTTTGGAACACCTTAGACTTGATGCCAGTGTTACGAGGAAGACAGTTTTGCGGGTCATGAGGAGGAGTGAGCTGTCTTGCATGGGTTCATAGGGGTTTTCCATTAGTGATTGTAAGACGATGGAGAGGTCCCAGTCGGTGAGACGGAACGTCTAGTGGTGGGTCGATCGTTTTCGTCTGAGCGTAGTAAGGCAGAAATATGGTAGTCTTCCAGTAGGGCAGTGCGACCGGCAGCTTTGAAGACGGGGTTTAATACGGATCGATAGACGAGGATGGTGGAGCCTTTGAGTTTGTCGATATTGAACAGGTCACCGAAGAAGCTTAGGAGTTCGGGAAGAGAGGGCTTGAGTGGATTTGTGCGTTTTGCGTTACACCAATGAATCCACTTTGACCAGTGGCTGTCATACATGCGGTTTGTCGATTCTTTGGTTGCCTTTGATGCGATGCGTTCAGCCTCTTCTTGATGAATGCCAGCCTTTTTGAGGAGTTTGATGATAGTAGCCACCCGTGTAAGTTTAGGAGTGGGAGGTTCGGGTGCAGTTTTGTTCCTTTCTGTTGTGACAGAAGATCTGGTAGAAGAGGGAGGCTTCTTGGAGTGTCGACTGTTAGGTTTAGCAGGAGTGGGAACCAGGCTGCCGACGGCCAGAGGGGGGCTATTAGGATGAATAGGCCTTGGCTTGATTCGATTTTCCGAAGTACTTGTGGAAGCAGCTTGAAGGGTGGAAATAGGTAGGCAAACAGGTTGTGCCATGGGAACGTGAGAGCGTCCACTGCTACTGCTGAGTCGTCCGGGATCGGGCTGACGTAGAGGGGAAGTCTGGCATTGTGCCTCGTGGCGAATAGATCCAGCATTGGTTTGTCCCATATGTTGAAGAGAGATTCGCAGATGGATTTCTTGAGGCACCATTCGCCTGTTGGTGGCTTCTGGCGTGAAAGAGAATCTGCAATCACATTCCTGTTGCTTGGGATGTGGAGCAGTAGGAGGGTGATGTGTGGGATGCACAGATTGAAGATTTCCGTCATTAAGTTGTGGAGCGATCTTGATTTCGTTCCCCCTTCTTTCCTGATGTAGGCCAGGGCTGTTGTGTTGTCGGCCTGGATCTGTATGATCTTGTTTTTGATGAGTGGAAGGAAGTGTCGGAGGGCTAGGAGGATTGCACGTAGCTCCAGTCCGTTGATGTGGTCTTTGAGGGTGGTAGGCCACAGGCCGGAGATTTCCTGGTTGTTTAGGTGTGCTCCCCAGCCAGTGCTTGATGCATCCGTAAAGATTCGGTGGTCGGGTGAAGGTTCCTGTAGAGGGACGAATTTCGACAGGTTTGTGACGTTGGACCACCAGAGGAGGGATTCGAAGGGGAAATCCTTGTTGAGCGGGATTTGTCTGTCCGGATTGCTTTGGTTGATGGAGTGGTTGTCTATCCGGTAGTGATGGAATGGTCTTGCCATCCACCGACCGTAAGGGACCAGGTTGGCCATTGCATCCCTTTTCCCGATGAGGGAGTTTAGTTCCCGGGCGGAGAAGCTTGGTTGGAGGCGGAAGAGCTGGATGTGATGTAGGAGGTCTTCTACGCGTTCTGGAGACGGGGAGATTGATGCCGATCGTAGGTCGAATGTAGCTCCAAGGAACGTGAAGACTTGTTCTGGAAGGAGTCGTGACTTTGCTATATTTACGCCAAATCCCAGGCTGTTCAGCAAGTTGATGGTCTTGGCCTTGTTGAGTTCCAATTGAGAGGGGACTGGGTTGTTGAGGGCCCAGTCGTCGAGATAGGCATTGGCTTGTATTTGGTGCTGGTGAAGGTTTGCCAAGATTGGTTTTAAGACCAGGGTGAAAATCCTTGGGGCCGCATTCAGGCCGAAGGGGAGGCAGCGGAATTCGAAGACTTTTTGGTTGTAGACAAAACGAAAGTAGTGGGTGACTGCTGGATGAAGGGGGATGTGGAGATAAGCGTCTTCCAGATCGATGGTGATTGTCCAGTCGTCTTGCATGAATGATTGACGAACGGATTCTAGGGTCTCCATCTTGAAATGCTCGTTTTGGATGAACTTGTTGAGAGGTTTCATATTGAAAATTAGCCGTAGGCCTCCCGATTTCTTCGGGCGGGTGAAGATTAGACTGTAGAAGCCCGGGCCTGGGTTGGAGAGCTGTCGTAGCGCATTCTTCCGTAGCAGCTTCGAAACTTCGTGCGACAGGGAAGCTGTCGTTTGGTGCGAGAAATCCCAAGGAGGCGCTGGCGACAGTGGCGGTTGGTGTAGAAACGTCGGACGAAAGTCGTGTTTTATGATCGACAGGATTTCCCGGTTGGTGGTTAAGTTTTACCAGGCTGAGAGAAAATGGCGTAATCTGGCTCCGAGCGGGAGGCCGGCCAGGTGCAGGGCGTCATTGTTAATTTTTCCGTTGTATTCTTCTGCCCCCGGGTGATGAGAAACGGCTCCTTCGATCGGGGATAACGGCGCGCTTCCGCTGGGAGCGTTGGCCGGGGCGAGATCGAGGAGTGTCGGAACGAAAGGGCTGCTGGTTTCGTTGTTGGGGAGCGGCAGTATCGTCCGGGCGGCCCGAAGATGGTGCCGTGTTCTTGTACCAATCCTCGGCGGGACGGTGGGTGGCCTGTCTGTTCCACGGGCGGTTTGAGGGTGTGGACAGTTTTTATAATCTTGGTTTCCTTGAGACATCGAGATGCGGGGCGAGTGTCGGGATCTGCCCCCGAAAAAGAGTTTCAGACTCGTGGATCGGTTGGTTTCTTAGACGGTGGCGTGTGGAGACGTTTAGGTTGTTTGCGGACGAAACGGCGATGTCGCGAAGGAGGAGACTGTTGTTGAATAGTGCCCTTGTCGCCCAGTTCATGGCGTGATAGGTGGCGAAGTTGGCCTTTTGGAAGAGCTGGGAAATCAGGGAGTCCGTGGAGTCGTCGGACGACAGTTTCTCACATAAGGCGTTGATAGCTGTGTGCAGGACGTCCGCCTGGGAGGCCGCCCGTAAGCTTAGTCGCAGACATCTGTCGTTTTCGTATAGTACGAAGGTGAGAATATCGGCCTTCTTGGGTATGGACATCGAAGTGCTAAAGTCCATCTTGATTTCGCTGCAGATGAATTTGCATTCTGGATAAGTTTCGAAATTGCGGGGGTTTGTGGAGCCGTCTCCAAAGGATCTGAAGAAGCCGTTTTCACGGCCAGGACGTGGCATCGGGGGTTCTGTGTCGAGAAGAAGGGGGTCATACTTGCCTAGAATGGAGCCTTCGTTGCGGAGCAGACACGTTAGGAGTGTCGTCGACTACCCCAGGAGGCAGCGGGGCTTGGCGTCCTTGTCCCTGGAGGCGAATCCAAGGCCTGTTGTTAGGCCACGGTTGATGACGGGGGCGTCCGGTACCTTTGAGGGCTTGAATAGGAAGCAGTCCGGGACTGTCTGCTCGACAGTCTTTAAAAGAGCTGCGAGCGACAGGGTGGCTTCGTCGGGAGTGTCGTCAGGGAACCTGATGCGTTTCTCGGCGGTGGGGGCGGGCGACAGCGGGTGATGCGACGACAGTGTGTCGTCCGGCTTGCGCTTGGATGCCGAGGCCGGCGAAGGGGAAGCGGCACGCCTGTGCCCTTCGTGGCTAGAAGTATAGGCGACCCAGTCTTAGGTGCAGGCCTTACGTACCGACGACGTGCAAGAGGGAGGCGGCATCGGGTTGACCTGTAGTTGGCGGACAGTGTTTTGTACGATTTGCCGTACGACACTGCGGCTGACGCTTAGGCCTATCCGGGAGGAGTTGGACGACAGATCGAGCGGAGAGTGTCGTTCCGGAGAGTGAGCGAGCGTCCCTTGGCGGAGGTTGCGCTTGGCGGCCCGGTAAGAGTCTTTGGCGGCACGAAGGTCTTGTCGAAGCGACGACAGATCCAGTGGGGCGGGGAGCAGCGAGCACTGGCCCGGGAGGAGTGAAGAGTCGGGCGATGCGACAGCAGGCGTGGCATCGGCGGGTGTCGTGCGTGTAGGCGCGGCGAAGTCGAGGGCGGACGCCCAACGGCTGCCAAGATCGAAGTGAGCAAGAGCACAAGGATGAGCGGCGGTAGAAGCGTCGTCCATCTTCGGAAAGAATCCAATTTTCCAAACGACAGTCGGGGAACCGTGGAGCGAGGTGGCATGAGACACCTCTGGAGGAAAATTAATACCGATAGCATGCGCGCTGTTTCTTTTATAAGGGAGGACCGCGCCGCGCATGCACGGTGGGACATGCAAGCAGGCGTCTACAAACCGGAAGAAACCTCCAGGGGAACATCACATTCGAGGAATGTAATGCTAAAATTACCAGGTTAAGATGTTTTGGCAGTAAAGAAAATAATATATTATCTCTCATTGCGTGATAGAGGTGTGCCAGCTCAACATTTTCGTTGGTGGCGGTGTCAAATCTTATTCCAAAGCAGTATTGTGAACCTTTTGAATCTTCTGACTATTGTTAAAAACTATCGCACTGATGATTGTTTGGCTTGCAGCTAAACGCCTTATTACGTGCTGTTTTATTTTTACTCGCGGCGATGGCCCACGTCTTCAGTGTTGGCTGCGAAAAGTCGGCTACAAATAACTAAACAAAAACTAAATGCCGGAGCAAAC
The DNA here is from genome assembly GCA_023313725.1 of Lithobius niger. NCBI lineage: Eukaryota > Metazoa > Arthropoda > Chilopoda > Lithobiomorpha > Lithobiidae > Lithobius > Lithobius niger. The sequence continues at coordinate 14,995 of JAHWFP010151424.1, read as the reverse complement.
GAAAGCTTGTTAACGTCAATTTGACACCTAACATAGGCCTACATTAAAAAAAAGGCTAAAATAAGAAAATGGCCAGCAAAGAACAGCAGTACGTCACACCAAAAAGCAAACAGCCCAACGAAACCCATTAAGTATTGCACCCAGATTTTTAAGAATTATTAACAAACAAATGTGGTATCGTCATTAAAATAAAAACTAAATATAAGTTTGAAATGAAGATCCGTTCGCTCCGCCTACAATAGGCCCAAAGCCTGTTTCCTAGTTTATTGACACATAACCTAATAACATTTTCTTTGTTAGTCCGATGTTATCGACAATGAAGTCCATCACAAATAGCAGAAGGTTTCTTCTTTATCGTCTCGACCATTTCTAAACATCCGTGTCATTACAGAAAATTTCTTGGTTTGCAGAAAATAAATGTCATGACTCCAAACCTGATAATGCTTATTATATTTAACCCAGGTTAAAACAAGACACCGACGAAGGTGTACGTAAATGCCATTTTTGCCTTTGCCCTCTGCTGCAGTCCTTAAAAGTGTTGTACGCTAATGCCACTAAAATCACTTTGTTCACTGAGCTGAAATGAAATGGGGTGGAGGCAAGAGGGGCATGGCTTGTCTCCCCCCCCCCCCCCCCCCCAACTTTGCTGAAGTCTGCAAAATTCCGCAAAACCAAAGCCGTCTTTGGTTGAGCGAAATTATAATGCTGATAATTAACAGTATTTTCAATGTCCGACTATTTGCATGCTTATCCTAGTTCTGTCAAAGTAACCTTTACAGCTTAATGCAGAAATAGTAAAGGTCAGGAAAAAAAAGAAGGGAACACGATGGATTATTGATGGGGTGGGTGCTACATCACACAACAATTTACCCTACTATCTTCTGACTATTGAGGGGGACTAGTTCATTGTCACCAGTTTGGCACTGCAAACAACTACGGTCAGATTTACGCGACTGGATAGCCCTGCCAAATAAGTGGTAATGGTTTGAACCATAAAAAGGTCATGAGTATAAGTGAAGTTGAAATGTCTCGAATATGGAAGGAGTCATTTTGATACTGAAAACCACAAAAAAAAGAAGCGTTGCCACAAGGAAAAAACGGCGCGCGTACACAAAAATGGTGTTCAATCAAACTCCATTTTTTCTGAGTTAGCTGCAAGAAAAACCATGGCAGAAAAAAAAAGGATAGTAAGTCTAAAATTTCTTAAGCATATTAATTAGTTAGTTGGTATGATCCAATTGACTCAGTTAAGTTTAACAGCCGACCGACCAATTACGTCTTGGATATAAAAAAAAAAATGCAAGGTGGACAAACGTTAAAAACTTTTCACGGTAAAAAAAATTAAAAAAGTTGCCCAGTTATCGAAAAAATATTTAAGATTTTACGATTGGTAACTGAAACTGCTTTCCTTGCTCGCGTCATAAAGGGAGAAATATTTACACGTAGGCCTAGTGTTAGGCAACACATTTGTGGAACTTCCATCCAGTCTAGTTTATATGAATGTTCCATCCTGTGTGGTTCGGATGAACTTTCCATCCACTCTGGTATACAGACGAAAGTCCCATCCAGTTTGGTTTCGATGAACGTTCCATCCAATCTGGTTGGGATGAATGCATGGTTCATCCAGTCTGGTTTGAATGAATGCTAGAGACAACCTGGTTTAGTTAAGGTTCCATTCAGTCTAGTTTTGATGAAAGTTCCAGCCAGTCTGGTTCGGATGAAAGTTACATCCAGTCTCAGTCGGGTGAAAGTTGCAAAACAGTTTGGTTCGGTTATCAATATTGACAGGCTGAACCTGGACGTCCTGCCATGATGGATCGAAGAACCTGAGACCATATGCTTGAATGACAGAGCTGACTTACTGCGACTTCAAGCGACAAGCTCTAACCATGCCCAAGCATGAGCCTTGGCCAGGAGAACTCCCTCGTAATGTCTCCAAGAGAAGGTAACATTATGGGTTTTACAGAGAGTTGGGTCCTGGGTGGAGTTAGCGCAAAGAGGGAAGTGGAAGCGTCGTGATCGTGACCTGGGGAGGCAACTGTGACATTAGAATAAGAAGCTCTATCTATACAAGGATGGTGCCAAGCACAAATCTTTTGAAATTTTTTCCCCTGATTTCGTTCCTTCTAGGACAGGGGAAGGAGAGAGACAAAATAAAAAAATTATTCCTAAACTTGGGTACTATGCTCAAACGAGGTGAAATATAAATTAAAAAAAAAAAATTGGATAGCCTAGTAAAAACTCAAGTGTTAAGAAGGAAGGGTATGAAAGGAAAGGTATGTAAACATATTTGTTATTTGCAACCATACTTTAGCAAAATCTATAGTTTTTTCACGTCTAGTTCGTAGTGACGTCACAATGTTCACAGCTGCGAGCACTGGAGCGTCAGATTCGATAGGCGTCTTGGTTCCAGCTGTACACCTCTGGCTTCTTACAGGCCCGGGTTCGATCCTGGTGAGGAGAAGTGTATATGTACGGGGTTTTTTTCCAGTTGTTTCCTGCCCATTGCACGAGGGTTTCCTCCGGGTACTCCGGTTTCCTCCCTTCTGCAGCAAAAAAACAACTGAAGGTGGTTCTTTCCACTTAACATTTGCCGCTCGGGCCTTCAAATGCTGTAAGCTTATTGGCCTAAAACGTCAATTGTATTTTATTCTATTCTAGATTGATGTCAACGCCCTTGGGGTGCTCTCCAGCATAGCTACCGTAAAGAAGTAGATCACGTGCCAGCAAACAATTGTGGGATGAAGTATGATCTTTAATCCAGCCTGGCAATAAAAATAACAGCTAAGCAGCTACACACAAATGTCCAGTTCAAAAACGTGTGGGTTGGAGCGAAAAGCTAGGGTGGCACCACAGAACTTAAAATAACGCAGCTGAAGTGCTGTAAAGGTCGGCGAAAGCCACCAATGCTGGTAAAGAGCCACAGAGAATAAAACACAGCACATGCGGTAAAAAAGCCACAGAGAACCGATCACGTAGACGTTGCTGTAGTTCCATTTCAGGGGAGCCATTATTCAGTATTGTGCCAAACAAAATAAGCTCTTAAAAAATGAAGTTATTTTGTTTTCAGGACACAGTGCATTGCCAGGAAGCAAGAAATTAAGGGAGGAAAAATAAAACAAAAACAAACAAACATGGCTTCGACCATCCACAATTTGTTCCCTCTTGGAAATAAACTCAAGCTGTATGTATAGCTACACCCAAGATACCTCAGGAATATTTAGTCTACATAATTATGGATAACTAAACTGGTACTAAAAGGTACCATAACTTATAAAAGCTAACTCTGAATTGGTGGCAGATGCGTACTGTGGCACTTTTGGAAGTAGAGGCGTACCGAAGGTCATTTGGATCAGGGGGGGAAGGGAGCAGACAAGTAAAGGTTGCCGACTCATCCACTCCCGCTAAGAGGTTGGGGAAGAGCTGTCAGCTCCCCAATGGTGGACTTTTAGGCATACTAAGGCCTTACCTGGCTTCAAACAATTCGTTTTAGATATGTCTTAGGGCTTCTCACGAAAATGAAAGAGGCTAAAAATGAACCGAAGGGGGAAAAAACTTTTTTTAACCCCTTCCTGCAGTATCAATTTACTTTCGGTGGCTTTGGAAAAATGATGAATCCATCATCATTGTTCCTGCTACTTCTATTTTTTTTCTTCCGTATGAAAAGCAAGTGATTAAAAAAATGACCTCGTTTCTGTAATGTGTTACCATTGACAATCCAATATTTTTCATTACAGCCTTTAGTTATCAATACAACGATATAACGCACAGATAACATAAATAGGCATTCCGCGGAAGTTGCTTTACTTGCCACAATTTTCGGTGGAATGTTCATCCGAACCAAACTGGAGACGTCTTTCATACAAACCAGACTGTATGAACCATTCATCCGAACCATACTGGACGGAAAATTCTTCCGAATCAGACTGAGTGGAACTTTCATCCGAACCGACTGGATGGATGTCTTTCATACAAACCAGACTGTATGAACCATTCATCCGAACCATACTGGACGGAAAATTCTTCCGAATCAGACTGGGTGGAACTTTCATCCGAACCGACTGGATGGATGTCTTTCATACAAACCAGACTGTATGAAACTTTCATCTGAACCCTAATGGACGGAAAATTCTTCCGAATCAGACTGGGTGGAACTTTCATCTGAACCGACTGGATGGAATTTCATACAAACCAGACTGGATGGAAAGTTCATTCCAACCGGGTTGTGTGGAATTTTCATCTGAAAATTTTCATCAGACTGGATAGAACGAGCATCCGAAGACTTGATGGGCCATTCAACCAAACCAGTCTGGACAGAACATATGACGTTTGTAATATCATGTAATAATTACTTTTTTGTAAACATGTAATATGAACAATTATTGTAACTTACTCAGGTTGCCGTCAACATTATGAAGGATAACTTTCCAAATATCGTATTCCTTCACGAGATCGACTCGCCACCATGGCATAGAAACTCCAACAAGATCTGCATAAAAAGTTATTATTTTGTTATTTTATTTCAAAGTCACACAAAAACCTTTTTATCTGAAATGAAAATAAACAAAAATCATAAAACCAGTAAGGGCTAGCAGTATGTAACGGTAAATTTATGCTGTAGGCCTTTCTCACTGACTCGCACTGATGTCATCCATCTACAATCAGATGTTTGTAAAAAAAAAAAAAAAAAAAAAAGAACCCGCCTATTATTTAAGCTTAGTTTGGAAAAAAAGAAGTACAAGTTACCAGTATGTGCACAGTAGTATTCGGGAGTGGACTCCAATTCAATGGTTGTATTTCCATCGGTGGCCAACATGGCGTCTCCTCCCCTTCCTGTTCCGCTTTGTTGGCTTGATTTCAACATAGCAATGTTTTCTTAATGGAACAAAATAATCTGTATTAAAATTAATGACGAAGAACAAAAGTCACGCAAAAAATAATTAAAAGGGAATTCTAGAGGTGAACGTCTGTAAATCTCGATTCTTCGCACTACAGTTTGCATTACCTGCATTTGCATTTGCAATACCAAAAAAAATATTGAAAATGGTCCCATCTAAAATTTTACGAAATTTATTTACTTTTTCTGACAAAGCAAGGCACTGAATCTCTTTCTTATAGATAAATAACGATTTTATGTTTCAGAATCATAAAAAAGAAATAGAAAAAAAAACAACATTTTTTCACTGTAACAAAGGTTTGTAGCAAATGACAAAGGAAGCAGTTCCTCTTTCATTAAGTCCGCAAGCACCTTAGCACATGCGCTGCAGTTCTCGCATCACGTGAGTGTGGAACGAGGTCGAGGATGCGGCTAGACGCGGGAAGCGACCAGTCCCACGACTCAAGCGACGGTACCGTGATCCATGTTTGCAACTGAAGTGAAATGGATTGGGATAAACCAGGCTGTTCGTAAAGTTCTCCGGAGCATGTTGTGGTTTGGGAAGTAATGATCCCAAGGCCCATTACAGCTCATGTAGGAAACTAAGCTAGGACATGATTTTTTTTTTGTCCTTGTACATTTTTGTAATACTGGTTATTTACCCTTGTACATAGCCTAAAATAGTATGATTGGCACCATTAGGGTAATAGTTTGTTGCCCTCTTTTAAATGCCTGCCAGAGTTGTAACAGGTCACCGAATCACCCGGTCACTTAGTCCACTATTTTGAACGGATCACTCGGTCACCAGGTTAGTCACCCAGACTATGAAATGACCTAGTGACCCTGAATGACATGGTGACCCACTGACCCAAGTGACCCGTAACCAAGTTTTTTGGTTTTATTTTAATTAGAAGCAGGACGATATGTCATATTCAGTGCGGCGTAACATTTGAACAGCCAGTGGCCTCTGATACGTAACTGCGATTTTTACAACAAACCATAAGTTATCATCGCACTGACCAAACGAAACTGCTCCATTTTCTTTTAAAAGTGTCGGTCTCCTAAAGAATTGTCGGACCAATAACGTATTTTCTGGAAAGTTGGTTCGTTTTGGATCAGCTGAGACACTGAGTAGGGTCATGTCGGGTGACCAGGTCACAAAATGTGACCCAGTTCCAGCTAATGATTGCATTATTTGGACAATCTGCATGACACTATTACATGAAAACTTTGGCCGTACGCATGATTTTTTTATATTTTCCTGCAGTATTGTAACTTACTTCCCATTGTATATAGGCCTATATATTCTATAATAGTTGCTTATTATTTTTTCGTATAAAATCTAATTGTGTTATTGTCTAAATCTAACTGTTTTTAGTGTTATTTATTTAGATTATGCTTACAAACAACTGTATATTTTCTATCATGCTCTACAGCCATTTGTCACCATGGATTATTCAGAATAAAATTAAACTTAAGCATGCTCTCATGATGCCCGTTAAAGCCATGGCCCAATAAACATACTTTGGGGATGATCGGTGAAGCCATCGGCCCAAGAAACGTACTTTAAGGATGATCGGTAAAGCCATCGGGCCAAGATTCATACTGAGGATGATCAGGAAAGCCATTAGCCCAGTAAACGTCCTTTGAGGATGATCAGTAAAGCCATCGGCCCAAGAAACATACCCTGAGGATGATCGGTGAAGCCATCAGCCCAAGAAATGTACTTTGAGGATGGTCAGTAAAGCCATCGGCCCAAGAAACTTGCATTTAGTACACCCACGTTTTTACCACCGAACGTTGTTTGAAATCTTCAAAAACCCTTACAAATATCAAAATAATAGTAAAACCAGGGGCCAGTTATGGCCCAGCTCATGAACATTGTGTCACCTTTTCACTCGCTTTAGGCCTAATATTAATGCATTAGTAAAAATAGATTAGATAGAGAAGGTGCTGGTAAAATTGCAAACCGAGCCTGTCAAATGTCAAAGCGGTCTTTCACGTGCATAGGTAATTTCAGGATAAAACTCGTGTAATGCAGTTGAACAGTGATGTTATGACTAAAATCGTTGGTCTTTAAAGATTGCAGACCGCTCAGAATATGGGTGTCTTGGGATTACCTTTGTATAGCAAAACTTTGTTTAAAAAGCATAAACCTAATGTTATAGCAAAATCTAACAAACTGTGCAGTTGGGTTAAACATGTGATCTACAGAAGTCATAATAAGACTAATAGGCCAAATTTGTGGTAAGGTATTTCAGGCCCTGCTCTAACGTATGGTAATGAAATACTTTACTTGAACATTAGTTTTCTTTCAGAATGAAACTTTTATTTCAACCAGGATGGGCCGTTTTCCCTTAAGCGGGGTTAAACTCAGCCCTCTTATAGGATACCAGGTGGACATGAAATAATCAATATTTGAAGATTAGGGTTATATACTTTGTTCCACATTATGCTTTCAGAAAACTAACTGCATGACGCCACGTTTTCTTCCACTATGAGTGCAAAAAATCCGTAAACATCCCATTTGTAAACTGTAACAGTAACTTTGTTGCGTCTACAAGTGTGATATCCACATGTTTTTACACTCTTAGTGCAAGGAAACGAGTCGTCATCCAGTCAGTTTTCTGAAAACATAATGTGGAACAAACTATAGCAGAGGAGGTTTTAAGATTTCATTTCACCGTTAACTTCCTAACTGGACGAGTTGTCGAAATATTATCACTGTGAAGTATTGACACAGATTTCTACGAACAGTAGCTGACGAAATTTTGGGAGATACGGCCCAATGCTCTTTCAGAGTTTATACAGTTGTAATACTCAGCCAAAAGTTGAAGATTTCTTTGAAAACGGCATAGATATCTCACTCCTCTTTCGAAAGAGAAGTGGATCGCTACCCTGATTTTACGTACACACAATTTTAAGACGAGGTAAAATATTTACAGTAGTGTACGTAAATCGGACGTAGATGAAACATTACAACGTTATATTTTTGGTTGTCCATTTTATTCTATGGACCAGATACTACTGATGGAAAAACTACATGCCCACTTCCTGGAAACGAACATTGATTACATAGTCAATCAGTCAGTAATATCACGAAGTGGGCTGAGTAACACCCATCGAAACTTAACTTACCATACGAGAGTCTTTTTCGCCCGTAGCTGAAAAAAGAAAAACTATGCCCTGCTTTCTTTGAATTAAGAGTAAAAAGTTTTGAAACCCTGGGCTGTCCCCTTAGATAAGTGCTACTAAGCGTTTGTCCGACATCGTACATACTGACATACGTACGTACATCACTTAGCGATTTACTTAAAATAATTCTTTTAGATTAAATGAATTACAACACGTCACGGGGATATGGGGCGATGAAAGTCTGAAGATCGTAATGCACTAATGTAGCAAAGAAAGTGGAATTCACGACTTAAAAAAAGGCAGTTTTGCTTACCTTTTCCTATTGCACGATCACTCGAATCCAACTAAAATAAAATAAATAAATAAATAAATAAGTAAATAAAGTTACATGTATGCTACCATGGCAAGCACCTTGTTCCAGTTAAGGTCCATTTATTCCACACGTTATTGCCGACTAGCGAGTCGCAGAGGGACGGCAAAAGTATCATTGTCATGGTAACATCCATCGGCAAAGTTACGCTGTATATCTTCGTAAAATTTGTATAATGGTACCAATCCGAGAAATTGAGATGTAGATTGCCTTGCACTGAATAAACAGTTTTAGAGTGGCTTCTGCATTGTTTATTTGGACCACCTAAACTTCAATCCCGTAAATGCCAACCAGTTTAAGTTAGCGGGCAATCTGAACGAGGGCACACAAGTGGTTGACCCCAGTGATAGGCAGTAGTTAACTACATTTAGTTACAATTGCTAGTTAGACTACTCTAAAAATAGTTAAGCGGTAGTTACAACTACTCCCTAGATTACAATTGATAACTACTAGTTAAGTTATCTTTTTGCAGTTAAACTACTTATTGTTGAACTAAGTTTTTTTTTTTCATTTTCGAAACCAATATGATTTCAACAAAAAAATAATAGTAAAAATGCACCTTAATTTATTATTTTCAAACTAATAAAGTGCGTTTTTATTATTTTTGTTGCGAAAGGTAAAATACTGAACTTCTTCAAACTCACGGAAAAGCAGCGTCGGACCATCCATTCAATATTGAAATTGAGAACAGAGTTTGAACTGTCTCTGATACAGCTTTCTGTGCCTACCGGTACATTGCCAGAAGAATAGAAGTAGATGAACCTAATCTAGATCCACACCCTCTACAAGAGAGCAGTGACACGACGTACTATTATTGTATATAACTCTATGCTGGAGCCTTAATGGGTTAGCTGCAAGGGGCACTGTAGTGCACCTTGTATTTATGCCCTCCAAAACCCATACTGGTGCCAATCTGGTGCCAATATGGCGGCAAATGTCAGTGCTCTATACGCGTTAGACGTGAGTCAGACTTTTGTGTGTGATTGCACCTCTTTCATTCAGCACGCACGTGGAGTAGGAATCGGTTCAACTTAAACGTAACACATAACCAAAGACAGGCTTGTATGGTTGGATGAGCAACTACAGTTCGCTGCTTGGCTGAAAGTTTTTTGTCAGAGTCGGCTTTCCAGCCATTAACGTATTTGGTTTCAACAACATTATGTGGTAGCTTGTTCCAGTGGTCAACCGCACGCTTGAAATGAGAAGATCTGCTTCCCGACATTATTAGTGTTCATTTGTGTGCGATGTAGAAACTGTAGTTTAATTTTTTTTAGTAGTTGTTGCCCATCACTGGTTGGCCCTGATGGATTACTTAGTATTGATTAATGAAACTGAATATGGGTCAATGATCAGTTGTTCCACAACTTTGTTTAAAATGTGGTTGGGTATCAGTGGCAATGAATGTTGCCCTTCCATCCACCCTGGTTCCTAGAGATGAACAGGAAACTATTATTATTATTATTATTATTATTATTATTATTATTATTATTATTA
>JAHWFP010151420.1:0-14369 GCA_023313725.1 Lithobius niger | reverse complement strand
TGGGAGTGCAGGAAGGGGGTGCAATGGGGTGCGTCGGGGGGGGGGGGAGGGTGCGCAGCATGCGCACGGGCACAACTAGTATAATATAGTATATAATATATAAATAAATATATGTGCTATAAAGAAACAAAAACACACAAAAAAAATATTTAAATTAATAAAAATACTGAAAATATTCTTCAACTTAAAGTTTTCAATAAATTTTCAAGGGCCACAGTACTGATATCCAATAGCCACTTAAACTAGCAATTTTGGAACGATTATTTTCACTAATATCTTGTATGTAGTTTGGTATGTTATTCTGAAATTTGCTTCCAAGGAAATAGCTACATTTTTGCTGTTTTTCTTTAGTAACTTTAGACTGAATGACAAAACTGTTAGATTCATTCTTCGTATGGTATAGTTTGTTACAAAACGAGTTGTAGCATGTTTAATAATTCTGCGGAAGTTAGCTGAAACTCGGCAAAAATGCAAATGGCGGACTGGGGGGATACCTAGCTCTTGAGAGAGTTGAAATGAATGATCACGCTATTTTTTGAAACTCATTACTCTAAAAATGTTCTTTTGGTGCTTGATAACAGGATCTACATCATTCATGTTAGTCCCCCCCTCCCCAGCATGTAAAAAAAGAAGAAAAAAAACGAAACGAAGAATGCAAAATGAAACAAATTTTTAAATTTAGAAAAAGTTAACTCACAATTTTGGGCAAATTTCTAAGGTATATGAGTTTAGATCAAGTAGCCACCTGAACAAAGGTTTCTTAAATGATGACAACTCATTTAAACGTTTCATTTTTTGGGGGCAAGGAATTACAAAAATTACCACCCAGAAAAAGTAACTGCATTTGTGTGAAGTCTTTCCTTATTAACACTAGCCAGTGTTAGTAAGGGTCGACCTAGGATCTCTGTGTTAAACTTTCAACTTTGAGAGCTTATAACTCCGTCAAAAATAAACATTTTTAAACCAAATTTGGAATCTAGCCTTGACTAGTCAAGGCCTGTCTGCAGTCCAAAAATTGTGAAATTCGGGCGAGCCAAACCCGAGATACAGAGAGGGGCCAAATAGACAACTTCTTGTTCTTGATCTTGGTCTTGTTCTTGGTCTTGTTCTTGTTCTTGGTCTTGTTCTGGGGATGTACCTTTCGTCTGTCCTCTCTACAGGTCAAACCATTTGTCCTATGAAGCCGGTTCTTAGCTCATTTTACAGGTATTGCTCTGTAGATGTGCCCTTTCCATAAGGCATTTTCTAATTGGTCAAGTGGTTCAGGGGGTTATGGAGCTCTAAACGACCAGATTGATTGTTCTACATTGTTTTAAACATTGTTATTATGCAACAATGCTAATTAGCAAACGCCAGCTGCAAGACTGAAGATTAAAGGATTTGTTTCTACTGTTAACACAGTAAGAGTCAGCTTTGGGTCTCTGTGTTAAACTCTCAGTTTTACAGTTTAGCTGCAATTCTAAAAGTAACACGAATTAATAAACAAAAACGGAACGTTAAATGTTTAGAGTAAGAGTCTAAAAGTCAAAACCTAGAAGGAACACGGACAAGCTTTGACAGTCAGGGTCTAGGTGTAAAATTTTGTAAGAGGCTGGTAAGCATTAGACCCTTACTACCCGGTGGTCAGAAATAAAAACATTTTCACGAAAAACTGGAAATCCTCCCACGTGATGATCCAGTGTAGTATGGTATAGGTTTACTGCTTTACTGTATGTTGAAAATTATTTTTCGATTTAGTAACATTGCAGGGTATTCGCAGCAGAAAGCATTACTGGTTATCCTCTGCCGTAAATCTACGAAATATAATAAAAAAATTCTGAAGCATCAAAAGACACAAAATGCCAAACTTCACAAGAAAATTATGTTCTTAAAGCTCCATAACAATATTCTAAGAACAAAGAAAACCTGCTACAATCGTTCATACACACTTTCTGTCCGAATAGAGTAGAACTATAAGCTAACTACCGGGTAGTAAGGGTCTAATGCTTACCAGCCTCTTACAAAATTTTACACCTAGAACCTGACTGTCCAAGCTTGTCCGTGTTCCTTCTAGGTTTTGACTTTTAGACCCTTACTCTAAACATTTAACGTTACGTTTTTGTTTATTAATCAACTTTAGGTTGAAGAACGTATAAACTGAATTCGTTCCTAGTATGGTAATCAGTGACTTGACGAGTTGAAAAGTGAGCATCGTGTTTTACGAAAATTGATTAAGTTCTGTAGACATTCATATGGCGGATTGGGAGAATATTTAGCTGTTGAAAGATAGGAATAGAGTCACGTCGTTTCTTGAACATAATCGTTCTATTATGTGCGCGGCGCATCTTGAGTCTTGGAAGTATTTTATGAGCGACTACATCTTCCTGGAGGGGGCGGCTTTAATCGACGGTCGCCATTGTTTTGTAACCATCTTGGATATCAACAAGGCACTCTGCTGCCAAAAAACGTACAATCCATTATCTGTGTTCGTTCTGCGGCGAACTCAAGATAGGCCGCGCAAACTTTAATAATATGCTTTTACAGTTTAATAACAGGATCAACAGTATTTACGTTAAGTGCCACCCCAGCATAATACTGAGTACTGCAAAAAAGATTGCGTCATAGCAAATAAAATATTTTTAGCGAATTATGTGGTGCAAGTTTTCTAATGTAAAATATTTTGGATATAGAAGCGCACGCAGCCGGGCAGTAACCAGGATATATAATTTGACATTTCCAGTTTAGGTCACTGTCCAGAAACACTCTATGTGCTTTAACAACTGTGTGCTTTAAAACGTTACGAAATGTGCTAGTTTAAAAACGAAAGTCTAAAAACGTAAGCAAGTACTGAGGCAAAGATATGCTGTAAACGCTTATTGTGATTCCGTCATAACCAGGACTTTTGCCTTCGAGTAAGATTAAAAATTTCGCATTCTGTAAACGCCGGGGTGTAACAAACAGAGCCTTCTCAAAAGCGGTACGCATGTTCTTGACGTTCGGTTTAATTATGTTTGCCAATTTTTGCCTAATGTTAGAAAAAAGTCATTAAATTCATTTAATTAGAGTACAGCTTAGAATTAGTAATTACTGACTTGTAACTACCCCATGACAAAATAATACCCCATTGAAAAAGTCATTAAATTCATTTAATTAGAGTACAGCTTAGGATTAGTAATTACTGACTTATAACTACCCCATGACAAAATAAAACAATTTAAGCATCTTTAAAGAAACATGCTTTCTAATACAATACATTTTACACAAGAGTGCACGCAATCTATACTAAGAACTGCAGAAAAATGACTCCTCCATTTTAACGTTGTATCTAAGGTGACACCAAGATAACGAACTTCGTTAACTCTTTGGATTTATGGCAGTCACAATGGTGGAGTAATTGTGCATTTTAAGAATATCGACAACTGATTCGCTCCTCTCCTTGTTCACTAATTCACTTAACTGTTTTTTGCTACGTTGATACTAGCTGAAACATGGGACGGCCCGTGCGTGCACTCATGGCCCCATTGCAACCCGTTGTACCCGTTGCTGCAACGACGGCTTGGCTGGCGAACACTTTTACCTGGATCGCCGAAGATGCAGCTAAATAACTATTTCTCAGGGGGCTTCGATTTCGATGGGCAATGTTCATCATAGCAGAAACGCTGCTTCTGTTTCTGTGAAATGATGATTCTCACGTGGACATGGGCTGATAATTAGCAGTATTAATATAGTAGATCATCAGAACATTTGGTAAGTAGTGAGAGGAAGCAGAGGATCCACAAGACAACAGACCCCCGAACGGAAGAAGCGTGCTTCTCAGCAAGTCACCACCTGGAAGGAAAGAAAGAAAATTTGACGTTCTGGTATCCTCGGTCCATCTATGGTTGGTGGCGTCACGTCGAAGCATTGGGCCGAGATCTCCGACTATCCGAGGTTCGTGCCAGTGATCTCGTACGGCTGCTAACCAATCACATCAATGCCGAAGCTCACATTGTTGCCCTCCTTGGAAAATGAACAACAACAATGGATTCTCGTCTACAAGCAGCCCTGCATTCCCTAATAGAGAAGAACGCTATAGACTGGAAAACATGTATGCCAAGACTGGAAAACATCAGAATTTTACAGTCTCATTTTTTTTTCAATAGTGCCAAAGAAGACAGGAGGCAACCGATCGTCAACCTCAAATTCCTGAATGAATTCATCTTCCAGAACAGCAGTTTCAATATGGAAAGCAGTAAAAACAAGCAGAATTGAATCGGGTCGTCGGATCAAGTGTTCAAGCGGATCATCGGATGAGAAGATTTGGACTCCTGATCCATAATTTCATTGCAAGCAGGTGATCCGAACTGAATAGGGAACCCAGTGACCGTAACAACTCCCACGGATCAAAATGAAAAGCGTGGTTCAACTTGCAAGTATAGAAAATGATTACCACAGGTGATTGTGGTTTCCCACCTGTTTGGTGGTTATTTCATGCTTTGACCACACATAACCACAAATTAATTGATGTCGATTGCCACATATATACATATAAATGTAGAAAGCACTACTTTTTTTTTGTATCAAGAAATTCTGCATCAACTTAAACAAGCCGTATGCTCTGCTGAACTATATACTGTTAACGTTGTAAATCTGAAAAGTTTTTGTAAATTTGCAAAAGAAAAATAACAGGGCCCTTGTTGGTATTTCGTCCACAAATGGATAGTCATTTTTTTTTGTTGTTGTTGCTGAAAATGCCACGTTCTATGTAAGCCCTTTAATCAATTGAACAAAATCATCTGTGTCCTACATGGGAGACGTCACCTTATTAGAAAAATGAACAATTTCCTGCAATCGTTTTCATTAACCGCCGCTTTTTCGAGAAAAAAATACTTTAGTATTTACAATAAGAAAGAATATCTCCTCTACAACAACGGCCTTTATGTCTTTTTGCCTAATGTTTACCATTAAGGACTATATGACATCCTTTCCCCCACCCCTTCAAATTCCCCTCTCCACAACCGTTTTCAATGTAAAATATATACGTCTTTCGCCTTTAGTTAAAGCATATATTCGTTAAGTACCAAAATTGCTTAAAATGGTTCTCGCGTTTCGGCGTCATTGCAGAACAGACAGGCAAACAGACGCCAAAATCCTGTGTTGACGCGAGTTAAAACAGGGCTCTTTTTCGACTAACTCTGCAAACCAGCATGTAATTTTTCTCGTAAAGTTTACATCATGTAACGCCATAATGCGGGTGTGAGTTGACAGAATTGGAAGCTCAGTCGTCGTGAGCACTTCTGCAGTAATCAGTAACTGTGTTAAAATCTTCGTCCTTTTTAGTGTTCTGTACAGCCGTACAGGCTGAGAAGACTATTGCAACGACTTTGTCCGTCCGTCGCCTTTTTCAACTTCGCAACGGTACCAGATAGAGACCACGGTTTACAACGTTAGATTCAGTGTGAGAAGTTAGTTAAATGACATGGCAAATTAAAACATCGTTAATTCCTTGTAGCTAAAAGACTTCTTCGAAGTAACTAAATTAAATAACAACATTTGATTGTCGAATAGAAATCCTAAGATAACATGCAATAAAAACAAATGGATTTTAGCTTCGTTTAAAATAGTTTCGTCACATTGTTGCATGAATGAATAGGCTTAGGCTACCGTCGAACCAAATTCTCCATTAGGCCTATCTGCTACTTACGAAATTAAAACTGCGTTAAAAAAATTAGGCAAAAAAAAAATAAAAATTAGGCCTAAAATCATGTTACCTCGGCAACGTCAAGCTGCTACGAGTCATTGTTGGCTTCATCAACAGCGTCTCTCTCGTCACTTCTCTACTACCACTGATCTATATAGGCTACGTAGCGCGTTACGTTGTAGCACTGTAACTGTGTGCCCGAAAGCGCACCGTGTTGCAAGCTTACTATACAATCCAAATCTCCTTTACCTGCTACTTACGGAATAAAAACTGCTGGTTAAAATTAGACCTACAAAAGCTGAAAATTACACCTAAAATAGGCCTAAAAGCTAACACATTTTTTAACCGGCAGTTGTGACGATTACTGCTTTTAGATTAGTATAATACAGACAGCTGTTGTAGTGCGTGATAGAGGTGTGCGACTCAACATTGGAAGTGGAGGAACTGTACAGCAGACCGGTGCGACTAGGCAATCACTAGCCGCTTGTTTTTTATGGCCCTCATTGCGATGGAGCTGAAACACAACAAACTGCCAATGAAATACTATACAGGATGTCCATAAAGTAATTCATACAGTTTTAAAATTCTAGGGAAAAAGACTATTTATCCAATGAATCAAAGCATTACACCAATTATAGAAAGAACTATGTTTAAAGTTTTTTTTTCCCGTTCACCGTATCTCGATGTGGGCACCGTCGGTGGTTCTCAAAATGTCTAATCGGTATGAAACTCTACAAACCATCTTATTTAACAACTGTTGGTAGCTCCTGCTTCACTGTCCGTGCTATTACGGCTTGGAACAATCTACCTCAAAAAGTGATTGACTCTACAACTGTGAGCCTTTGGAAAAAACGTTACGACGAGTATTGTGCTCAGCTGATACAATAAGCTTTGCTTTCATCAGCTTCTCTTTTTATTATTATTATTATTATTATTATTTTAATTTCACATCAATCTCCCGCCTTACGAAAGGTATCACTACAAATTACTTGCCCAACTTTCCAACCTGAATGTTCGTCATCGTTTTTTTCAACCAGAGCAATCACTCTGTGGAATTCACTACCCGAATTTGTTGTGCCAGCTCCATCTCTGAACTCGAAACTTTCAAGGCTCGATTTGATTCTCTCTCTCAAAGGATGGGTGGATGGTCACCACGTGACTCTGCACCGTCTTGTTCTCACTTCTCTGTTCTATTTTTCTTGGCCTATATTGCTTTAAATAATATTGACGATGAACTTTTGGTGAACTGTCCTAGTACTCGGCGCTATTTGACCGCCTCCCTATAGCGTTGATCCATGACAGATGCAATTTTCGATGGCAGAAGCAGTCAATAACTTAATCCCGTTCATCGACAATACAGTAATAATTAATCCTGATCGAAATATATAATTTACCCATTTCAAAAACCAATACACACAACGCGGTCAATTCACTATAACTCCTTCACTGATCCCATTCATAAGAGAAACGTCGTTACTAATTCGTATCTACTCCCACACCTCAAATAAAACGCCTCTGCCACGAGAATTAAGAGTACACCTTGTACAAGTTCATGGAAAAAGACTTTCACCTGCAACTACTAGAAAAACTAGTCGAGCATAACAAAATATTGCCAAATACGTATAAGAAACCAAGAACTACAAACTTTCGTTTCACCCGGGTTTCACCCGAGTGCAATTGGACAGCTCAGAATCGCAAAATACGCCATTGTGCATCATTATTTCGAGTCCAGAATGAAAGGATTCATAATTGGTGGGTAATTTACAGAGATAATTTTCTGAGATAATTCACTTTCGCACCCCTTGAGTTTCACCTGAGTGCAATTTGACAGCCTTGGAGCACACACTGCGTCGTTGCGGCTCATTATTTAGAGTCCTGAATGGAAGGATTCTCATTTGTTGAACAACCCTTTTTAACAACTTTTTGTAAGTTTGCGTCACTGAAGTGAAAAAAAATGCTCGTATAGATGAACGATCTTAAACATCACTACACTTTTTAGATATGTTGAAAACCAGAAGCCAAAAGTGCACAATGTTAACACAAACCGACTTTTCGAGCTTGGAGTTAGCTCGAAACGTCGGGTTGTGTTAACATTGTGCACTTTTGGCTTCTCGTTTTCAACATACTTCGTTCCATTATCTAATACACTTTTTAGAAGCAGAAAGCAGTCCAGTAAAGATAAGGGCAAACCCGGAGATCCAAACTGGGGAACCTCCAACGTTGATAGGGCCAAATTATTGTCCACAATAAGCCGTACTTAGATCCCATAGCATTTTGAAGGAGGCATGTAGCCTTGCCGGCACTAACTGGTAGGAACTATGCCATGGTCACCTATACCGTTACCGGCTAGACCAGCTTCGTCAGGCCAGGTAAAAAATATTTATAGATAAATGACTTGAGTGAAAAATCAATACTTGAACCTCAGCAAATTACTTTCCCCCAACGACGTTGCTTAAGTAATAATCTTTTTTTGCTAGCTTCAAACTGATTAGCAAATTAATTCCAGCGTTTTTCTAGGAATAATAAGCCTTTTCCAATTTACTGCGCCAAAGGAGGGATAAGCAGTGACGTGTTGTTAGGATGGAACACGACGACATGTTTTCAACAATTTTTAAAAGTTTTCGTATTTAATTTACTTTTCCAAGGCAAAAAAAAAAATGTCATACCCTTGCCAACGACACCGATGCTTAATTAAAAAAAAAATGCATTTCCTGTCGGGAGGCTAACGTGCTGTGTGCTCCGAATACATTACAGATATCATATTACCGCCTACCGGTACGAAACAATGAAATATAAACGAAGTGGAAATAAAGTAAATCGCAAATAAATAACGCAGTAGAATTAGATAAATCAGCAAACACAAATCGCTCAAAATTGTTGGCCGGATAATCGATTGAATTTAGATTTTGTGTGTTTGTTTCAGACAGCGTGTATCAGACCTCCGAGAGGGCAGGAGCAACTTTAAGAAAAAAAGGGCACGGTGAGGTTTTTTAAATCTATTTTTAGCTTGTCACTGACTTTTTCACCCTTCTCTACCCCTTTCCTGGCCATTTACCTGGCTGCAGCGTCAGCATTTATCAGTTCAAAACCGCAAAATAAAGAGTATTTTTGTTTACAAAAACGGCCAAAAAGGACATTTTTTTCCCGAAAAGGACAGGGGGTAATGACCTTATTTCTCCCCTCCCCCGGCCAGCGTACGCCACTGGTTTGTTTGTCTGTTTGGGACATGATAACGTTCGCAATTTCTGCTGATCTGGTTGAAGTTCCATGACAACGGAGCTTTGGTGCATAAAATTCAAGAGTCCAAAGATGAAATTCCAACCTCAAATATTTTCGGAAGCATTCCGGTTTTCCGTTGCATGGCCAAGCAGATTTTCAGTAGAGGCGGTAAGGAAGCCTGGACGTATAAGGCGAGTGGCCCCGAGCACTGCATGAAAAACACCAGGCCGTTCGCTATTATAGTACAGTATACCATAGTGAAAACGTAGTGCATTCTTTTAGTGAGAAGAATTCAGAAAATAATGACAAACGGTAAAAAAAAAACCAAAAAAAAACACTATCATTGCTCATTTCATACGTTTTGAAACAACGCGCTAACTTCTTTTATCACTTCCACAGCAAATCTCGCGCGTGGCGGCACTAGGAAACAAGGTCAGCGAGCGAATTTCACACAAATACCTCCAGGAACAAATTTATCCATGAAATATTAAACTTGTGAGAAGGCTTGAAGAAGAGTAACCACTTACTGTGGCCAAGCAACCATTGCTCTAAATTTCATGGTGGTGTTGAAAGGTTTCGGTTAATTAGACCGTTTGCATCCATCAGGTTTTTACGGTGTAGGAAAACCTCAAGAGGATGGTTTAATATTGATAATCCCCCCCCCGTCACGAGTTACATTTCTAACTGAATAAACTCCGGAATGATACGAGAGATTGAGAATAAATTACCTGTGCCTAACTTAAACTATTCACGCGATATTTGCAACGGAAACACCGCGTTGAAATACCGCGCAGTGAAAGTAAGATGGCGCCGAGAAGGCAATAATATTATCAGATATGTAAATGCCATAAGTGATAATTATTATAGTGGTGCAATTTGAAGTTTAAAAAAAAACACTAAAAATAATTAAATTACGAATTTTTAACTTTGTTTCAACGTCACTTACCACTACGATGCCGTTGGTCCCTGAACTGTGCACTGTGGCTCCAAACCATTGGCCTGACTTTTCTTCTATGGGTTCTTGTGACCCATTGTTGAGCTGAAGGCGGGGCCCTGCAAAAGATGAAACCATGTTGTATCTAATTTACCAAAAGTCGTCTGATAATATGTAAACGTTAAATTTATGGAAATTATCTTGCTGGTTTGTTTACCTTTCAATGCTGGATTATTTTTGTTTGCTGATGATATTTTGCCTATACATACACACTCGATGGAAATTGAGCATTTAATTTTTAAATATTCGCGCCACGCTTGTGAATTTGCGGGGAAGAAGATAAGGCAGCTTCCTGTCTCTGACAAGCACAATTTTTTACATGCCATCTTTCAGCTCTTCGAACAATTGAGAACAAACTTGTTAATAGTGCCAGATCAAATCAAATTTAATTTTGTATGGGTGAGTGGAAACCTTGTTAATATAGCCAAACCAAATCATGTTAAATTTGTACAGGTGAGAGGGAAAACTGCCAGGGCATAGTATTAAATTTTGTATGAATAAGAGAGAACCTTGTTAATAGCGCCATGTCCGATCATATTAAATTCTGTACAGGTGATATGGAACCTTGTTAATATTGCCAAAGCACAGGGGCATATTTATAGGGGGACTTAGCGGGCTTATAGCACTGGGCAGCAAAATCTGAGGGGTGGGGAGGCAAATGCTGTAAAAAAAGTTTAAAAGTTTAAAACGTTTAAGATCCATATTTTAATTATAATAAGGAATCGAACAACAACCTTTTTTTCACAATAAACTGCATTTATCTTTTAATTGATCGTGAACCTACAAAAAAAAAGTCCTCAAGAAAAAAAGGCTGGGATTGGTGGGAAAGGCGGGGAAATGTGTGTAACCGAAGGTAGTAGCAAAATGGTAAATCCGTCCCTGTAGAGAAGTGAGGAATCTTCAGTGTGTGTGTACTATGGTGAGTTATTTTAACGGCTTTGTCGTTGTCTGGGCCATGAAATGCAGATACCATCATGCTATCGTCACTTGCCGTAATGCAGCAATTTTGCCAAGTAAGAGATATTCAGCAAAATCAATTAATTTGTGGGTGGACGAAATTGTAAAAATAAGGAAACCTTCCTTCTGACAGGTCTATTCCCACAAGGACATGTTAAAAACGATATTTAATTTTCAACCACTATATTGCTGGTGTTGGTCACCTAAAAAAGCTAAATACATTGTATAATGGAATACAGTGGTGCAAATGGGTTAAAGACCTTCCAGCAAATAAAAATCTGATATTTAGTTCAGGCGACTTCACTTTCAAGATGGCGGGTACGGTTATGCCAGCAATACTGTGCTGATCCCGTTTTTTAAAGGCTTTTTATGTTGTTTTTTTTTAAATCTTGTAATTGGCTTTTATTGCAAGTATCCTTGCAGAAATTTCTCCTTTCTCACGTTCTTGTTGTCCCCCATTACATTGTCTTTAGTTTTATTGGTGACCAAGGCCAGCAATATGCTGGTTAAAAATTTAATATCGTTTTTAACATGTCTTTGTGGGAATAGACCTGTTAGGGGGAAGGTTTCCTTTTTTTTTACAATAAGGGACATTCAGTAAATGACGTTATAAGAATGGAAGAATAGAAGCCAATGGAAGAATATGTACAGAGAAGGACGTGATGAAACATTTTTTTTTTAAAAATAAGTGAAACAAGAAAGTCCATGTAGACTTTAGTATACAAACACAAATTATAAGCGACATGCGGTTCAAAGTGTTCGGCTCTGGCGTCATTTATTGATTGCAGCTCACGCAGTGCAATTTATTTGAATTAAAAAATAATGTGCAACAGGGATCAGGTTAAAAACTAGAAGGGTGGAGGTGGGGGAGGGGGAGATCCAGAGAGTAACGTGAGAAACCGGAGGAAGAACTGAACTAATGCACAAAAACGCAAAAGCGTACTACACAGCAGGGCGTAAAGAAAAACACTTTAAAATAAGTGAAACAAGAAAACCCGGGTGAAGGGTGGTTCTGGGTGTTCGGCTCGGGCGTCGCTTATACTTTGCAGCTTATACAGCACAGTATATTCGAATAAAAAAATAAGACCTCGAGTTAAGCGTACAACCTTTGCCAAAGGGAAGGGGGGGGGGGAGATCCGGGGAGAGCGAAGTGAGGAGAACAGAACCAATGAAAGAACGGCAGACAGACGATGCGCCAAATTGGTTGGTTAATAGGGTTAACCTGCGGCATTTCTTGAACGATATCACTACTTTCAAAGGCCGACGCATTTCGGAAACTTGGATTTTGGGTGCATAAGAGCTTATCATATCAAAAACCAAAACTGGTAAAAGGGACCGCCAAGTTCCGAATGGTTCGGCCCTTCGAAGGAATTAATTGCAAGGTGTGCACCATAAGCGCTGCCTGTTTCTTCTGTTTTTTTTAATTGTTGTTTTAATCGGAAATTGCTGCTATGCTCTCTATGGGGAGTTACAATAAATTTTGTAAATAAATTAAATAAATAAACAGATTTTAGGATTGGCCTCTCGCGAATCTCATTCAGACGAGAACAGGATGTTAGCTGGCGCCATGCTAGCGTTACCGGCGTCGGCCAAGGGCTGGAAGGAACGCAGAATGCGAAGGTTTGGAATGCATTCTTTCTAGTACAGTTGCGACTCCATGCTGTCACCTGTCAGTGAGGCCTATGATGTGGGAGCCATGTACCAGATAGTAGCACTCGTCATGAGTGCTATCAGATTTGTTTGTATCAAATCTTGTGTTTCATGACTGGCCCGTATTCTCAGCCTTACAATGCGTGAGAAAAAATACAATAGATGAGTTTTTATGTAAAGGACAATGACCGAAAACCGAGGGCATTGTAAAACAATGTCCCACGGGCATGCCAGCGCTCACAGGCATTGTTTTATAATGTTCCGAGGTTTTCGGTTGTTGTTCATTACAACACCCATTCATCCTACCAAAGAAAGACACGAGCGCCGTTTCGTTCGCTTTTGTTGCTGAAGGGGAAGATCGTCTAACAAAATACAGACACTAGCGCGAATTCGAAACAAAAGCGGCTCAAAGTCAAAGGGTTTCAAAGGGTTTAATGAGCGTTAACCACTCCTGGCCATCTGTCCGAAGCCCTAAGGCCCTAAGACTGCAACAGCCAGATTCCCAGGTGGTCACCCACCCAAATATCAATCAAGCGGCACAAAGTCATGCATAATGCCAACAAAACAACGCTGAGTTACACCACCCTTTGTAGCCAACAATGGTTAAACAATGCGAATGTTGAACACATTAACCGGTTTTTGCGTGTATTATACGAAAACAAAACTGTTAATATGTCAACAATCGGTAAAGGATTGTTTAACCATTGTTATATCTGGTCTTAGATATTCCTCAAATGGGCGTTATCTAGAAGCGCACTAGTGCTTCGCCCATCAAGTTCAGATTGTTGGATTCATGGCATCTAATTATTGCCGTCTGATTGTTCTTGTTCATTATCAATGTTTGGGCGAAAGCTAGCAACTGCTTCTCTTACCCGAGACATTAAACCCACGTTTTCTGGTATTGAATACTAAATAATAAAGCGACAGAAAGCTTTGGAAATTGTATAGATCGACGGGGTTTACCGAGTAGAAAACAGAAAGTCCTGTTTCAGAGCTGTGCATAAAGAATTTCAATACGAAAAAAGGTACCTCAATATCGTTGAATTCATGCTAGATACTACAACTACTACTACTACTTCTACTACTTATTACTAGATAATTCCACTCAGATAAAATAATTTATGTGACAGATATGCTTGAAATTTGACATTCAGTTTACGTTTGACTCCAATAGGTGCCTTTTATGGTTTGACATTTGGGGATGTTTTAAATCCAAAGATTGTATTCATTTGTAATGCTATTTTCCCTAACATTGGGAACACGCCATCTGTTATCAAAATAATTGTCCTCCATAGCCGAGTACCAATGTAGACTCGGGGAACTTATTGTTTCCGTTTCAAAATTAAATCGAAGTGACATATTGTAATTGTAACTTATCTAAAATAAATAAAGTGTATCATCGTCAACTAATTATTTATGGGGAAGAAAATCCGTGCAGGGTTACCTCTCCTTGAATAAAAAAGAAAAGCAGAAAAACAATCTAGATAAACCCTAAACTAAACGAAACTAACTTAATCGTGCTCAGTTCTTTTACAATCAAATGAATACAACGGCCACTTTATTGGAAATATAATTAATCAGTGACCATTAATTATAACAAAGTTACGATTTTCTTCAGGCTGTTCAAGAAACTATTTACAATTATATTTTTAAAAGGAGCTCACAATCAGCACTTACTCTAAAGAAAACCATAAAACGACCAAAAGGGGTAATATCATACCAAAACCCCATAAGGGTAAAGGGACCCATCAAGTTTTGGCCATAGAAAGTAGTGATATCAGAGCCAAAATGGCTGCCATCAAATTTTCCGTCCCAACCCTGATCCCTCAATCTTAACTGAAAACTCGGTGATTGTCAGTTAAGCTTGAGTGATCACGGTTCGAACCACAA
>JAHWFP010151415.1:0-13530 GCA_023313725.1 Lithobius niger | reverse complement strand
CCAGTGCATGTCGAGCCGCATCGTACTTTAAACAGCAGCAAGGGGGTCGTGACATGCTTCGATTTGAAGGGTCTCAGTGATGCTATCATCCTGGGCGAACTCAATTCACAGGGTGTTACGGCTGTGAGGCGTTTGACACGGAAAGGCGAGAATGGTGCCCAG
This sequence comes from Lithobius niger, assembly GCA_023313725.1. Lineage (NCBI taxonomy): Eukaryota > Metazoa > Arthropoda > Chilopoda > Lithobiomorpha > Lithobiidae > Lithobius > Lithobius niger. Next base: position 13,368 of record JAHWFP010151415.1, on the reverse strand, counting down.
CCAACTGACACCTTTTTCCTGACCTTTGATTCGCCAGTTGCACCGCAGCACATTACTGCCGGTTACCTGCGCTTGAAGGTCAGGAGTTACGTTCCGAATCCGATGCGGTGTCTCCGCTGTCAACGCTTCGGCCATACCAGCAGCTCGTGTAAACGTAGGCCTACCTGTGTTTCCTGTGCTCAGGCAGCCCATGAAGGCGCTGACTGTGCTGGCCCGGAGCAGTGCGTCAACTGCGGTGGTCAGCACCAAGCCTCTTCACGGGACTGTCGTGTTTATGTTGAGGAACGTCGAGTGCAGGAACCCGAAAGAAAGCCAAACTATCGGCACTGGCAATGACACGTTCTTTTGCGCAGGTGTGCAGTGGCCCAGTTAGTGAGTCTGCTGATTTGGCAGATTTACACGCTGAGCTCAGGTCTTTGACGAGGACGGTGGGTAAGCTTATAACTTTGTTGACCCTGCAACATCCATCTCTGCAGGGTCTTTTGGGTCCTTCGGACCTGGTTGCTGCCTTGCCGTCTACATCTGCCCAGCCTGCAAATGCTTCTGCTCGTGCTGCTGTTTCTGCTGCTGCATCTGTTCCCAGGCAGGTTAAAGCTTCAACTAAGCCTCCGCCTGCCCGGAGTGAACCACAGAAAACGTTGAAGAAGAAGGCTCCTGCTGGTAAAGCCTCAACACCACCCGTGAGGGCGTCGCCACCAGGAGAGAAGGTGAAACGGTCGTTGAACGGCCAGCTTGCTGAGGGGTCCGTTGTGTCTCCTCAACATCTTGATACTACTTTGCCCATGGAGCAGGGAGAGATTTCCTGTTCCAATTCTCCGGAACTTTTTCTTCCTTTCGAGCACAACTTCGTTCTGAACCTCACTCCATCTTTTGATTCGGGTGAGGATTCGGATGTTTTCGGATCGCCCAGAGGAGGAGTTAAGGAGAATGATTCAGTCTTCAGCCCGCCGTAATGCCTGCGCATGCCATCGTTCAGTGGAACTGTTAAAGTTATCGGACCCATGCCGAAGAGCTGCGGCTGCTTTTGTCGCATTGGCGACCTCTGTGCTACTGTCTACAGGAAACCTGCTTTAAGGCGTCAGATAATCCGGTTGTTCGAGGTTATTCTGTCTACCGTCTGGATGCTGACCCTGTGCCACGTGCACATGGTGGTGTTGCAGTGCTGGTTCAACACTCGCAGCCACATGCCAGTGTGCCTCTGCACTAGGCTTCAGGCGGTGGCAGTTAGTTTTTTCCTGTCGATATTACTATCTGTTCGCTTTATTTACCACCTTTAGCCACCACGTCCAGTGGGGGGACCTAATACTGACAACAAAGGGAGGATCCTTGAGGAGTGGATGCAGAGGGGGTCCGTCTACATCCTGAACGATGGAGCCATTACTCACTGTAACCTGGCCACGGGCAATTGGTCAGCGGTGGACTTCTGTTCGCTAGCCATCCCAGTTCACTTCACTTGGGCTGTCACTGCCGATCTGCATGGAAGCGATCCCTTCCCCGTTGTGTTGTCCACAACACAAGGGGATTCTGTGGCTTCCAGGCTAGCCCGGTGGGCACTTAAACGGGCTGAGTGGTCAGCCTTTGCCGGATATGCTGTGTTTCAGCGTGCGGTTGAGGACTTTTCTGATGTGGATGAACTTTCCACTCATTTCACTGATGTCGTCCTTGCTGCTGCTCATGCTACTATCCCGCGTACGTCAACGCAGCCGAGACGAGTACCTGTTCCATGGAGCCCCACTACTAAAAACTTTGTGGCCTTTAAACGCTGCCACACGGCCCGGTATGTTATCCGTGAGGCTAGGTGTACTTCGTGGTTGGCTTATATTTCGTCAATCACGCGCTCCACGCCTTCTCGGCAAGTGTGGAGGAAGGTGCGCCAGATCTCGGGGAAGAACGTGCCTTCCCTCGTGTCGCAGTTAAAGGTAGCGAATGCCGTGATCTCTTCTGTGTCTTGCGTCTGCATTTGCGCGGGTCTCGAGTGATGACTTATGATCGTGGTTTCCTCGGAATTAAGCATAGAGAAAAGGCTCACTCTCTTGACTTTCGCTCCGATGGGCTAGAGGAGTACAATTTACCGTTTACCTGGCAGGAATTTGTTTCAGCTTTGTCCAAGTCGCATGACTCCGCCCCGGGGCCTGATAATGTTCACTATCAACTGTTGAAACATCTGCCTCTTGCCTCCCAGCAGTTCTTGCTGGGGATGTTCAACCGTGTGTGGGCAGAGGGCTCTATTCCTGCAGCATGGAGGACAGCAGTGGTCATCCTGATTGTAAAACCGGGCAAAGACCCTACTTCTTCTTCCAGTTATCGCCCAATCGCTCTGACTAGCTGTGTCTGTAAACTTATGGAACGGATGGTCAGTGAGTGGTTGGTGTGGGTGTTGGAATCACGGGAATTCTTATCTGCATCCCACTGTTGGTTTCGACGGTTTCGGTCAACTATCGATCATCTAGTTGCCCTTGAATCAGATGTGAGGGAGGCTTTTCGCATGCGTCATCATCTGGCTCAGGAATTCTTTGACTTGGAGAAGGCTTATGATACGACCTGGCGTTATGGGATTCTCTGTAGTCTCTATGACTGTGGCTTGAGGGGACAGATGCCACTGTTGCTTTCCGCTTACCTCTCAGGCCGTTCTTTTCGCGTTCGTATCGGGGCGACTCTTTCCCGCCCGTTTGTCTTGGAGAATCGTGTGCCTCAAGGGGGTGTTCTTAGTGTCATCTTGTTTGCTATCAAGATCAACCCCATTGCTCAGCAAGCTGCTGTTCCCCAGTCTTTGTTTGTTGATGACTTCGGCCTGCGCTTTCGGGCAGCTCGCATGCAGACCTGCAAGCGGCAGCTGCAGCTGGCGATTAACAAAGTCCAGACCTGGGCGGTCAGTAATGGTTTCCGGTTTTCTCCGGAAAAGACTGTGTGCGTCCACTTTTGCCGCCAACGAACACTGCACCGGATACATGCCTGTACTTGGGACAGGCACAAATTCCTGTTGTCCCACAGGCACGTTTCCTGGGTCTGGTGTTTGATTCCAGGTTATCTTGGCTTACACACTTGTGTCAGCTGAAAGACAAGGCTTTGCGGGCGCTTAACATCTTGCAGGTCCTGTCGGGCACTTCATGGGGTGCCGATCGCACTGCCATGTTGCGCCTCTACCGAGCCCTTGTCTGCAGCAAACTGATTATGCGTGTATGGTCTATGGTTCGGCTAGTAACTCGACTCTCCAGATGTTGGACACTGAGCATCACAGTGGCCTGCGTGTGGCGACTGGGGCATTTCGAACTTCTCCAGTGGTCGGCCTCTATGCTGAGGCTTCGGAGCCACCTTTGGCCATTCGTCGGCGACAGCTTGCCATTCAGTATGCTGTGCGTTTGCGTGCTGTGCAATCCAGTCCTGCTTGGTCCATGGTTTTTGGGCCAGACTTGCGAGTCGGTAGACGCAGGGTGGGTAAGGGTGGTTTCCGCGATAGGCTCCAGCAGTCCTGTCAATAGATAGCCTTTGAAATGCCATGGGTCTTGAGGCTTGGGAGAATGCTGTTGCCCCTTGGCTTGTCCCAAGTGGCAGTTTCATTTTCGCTCTGGCGTCCCTCCAGAAGGGTTCCACTCTACCAGCAAGGTACTTACAGGAGTTCCGGCGGCTGTGTTCTCAGTACGCCGGTTATCAGCGCCTGTTTACTGATGCGTCGAAGTCAGACGTTGGCGTGGCGTGTGCTTGTGTGTGTAAGGGAGTAACGGTTGCCCATCCCCTTCCATCAGGCTATTCTGTGTTTTCTGCAGAGCTTTTGGATCTTGGTTTATGCGGTGGAATGGATCCTTGACCTTCAGGGCACGCATTTCATTATCTTTAGTGATTCCATGAGTGCCCTGGAGTCCTTGGCGAATTACATTCCTCGGAACCCCTTGACACAACGTGTTCAGGCTTTGCTTTCCCGCTTGCCTGGCCAGCGGAAAACCGTGCTTTTCTGCTGGATCCCGGGCCATGTTGGGATAGCAGGGAATGAGCAAGCTGATTCTGCTACGAAAAGGGCCCTTTCTGGCCCTCACGGTAAGGATCTCAGCATTGTTCCCTCAGTTGCCTTTCCAACTCTGCGTCCGAGGTTACATGCTTTTTGGCAAACCTTGTGGGACAGACAGGACGGTAATAAATTACGGGCCATTAAAGGCACTGTAGAGGAGTGGCAGTCGCCGCAGTCGCCGTGAGGAGGTTGTGTTGGTCCGTTTGCGCATTGGTCACACCCAACTCACTCACTGTTTCGTTTTGCGGGGGGTTGACCCTCCTGAATGTCATTGCTGTCGACGGCCACTTACGGTCCGGCACTTACTTGTTGATTGTCGCCATCTTGATGGTGTTCGTCGTCGTTTCCATCTTCCGCATGACATTGCGCCTCAGTTGGGCGATAAGTCTGTCCTCCTGTCCGGTGTTTTTCAATTTTTGCAGGAGGTACAGATGTATGACAAGATTTAGATTAGGGGTTTGAATAACATCTCTGTAATATGTGGTGCAGTGGCAACCCGGACCACTGCACTGTGATTGAGGTTGGCGCTAATGACCAAGCTGTCGACGCACCATTAAACCTCAATCCCCCCCCCTCTGTGAAGTTCATGTCCAATTCTTCAAAGAAGGATTTGTTACTTGTCATGTGACAGGCTTCTCCAGAATCAATCCACCATGCACTTGTATGCTTGTGGTGTGCGACCTTGAAAACTGTAAAACGTTCAGGTTCATAACTTGTGGTATCGTGTGATATAAGTTTCTCCCTTTCTGTAGCAGTCTTGTCTTCCTATCTTTTGCTGCTTTCCATGAGCGGTACTCCTTTCTGAGGTGGCCAGCCTTCTTGCAAAAGAAACACTTTCCTTTAGGCTTAAAAGGTTTTCCTTGTTTCTCACTCACTTTGAGTTCGAAGTGCTGTTAACTTGTCATGACGTTCCGTCGATGGCAAACCACTAAAACTGTTAAACTTGTTCGCAGATTCCTGATGACGAAAATATACATTACCTGTTTTATACTAGCAGACTTTGTAACCCGGAGGAGGGCTTGGTTTGGAGGGCGCGTTGTCTTGCCCTGTATTCCATTCCCGCTGTACGAGTCGGCGACCCCAGGAACTAAATGTACTGATGAAGACCAGTCTGCTATCCCAACCTCTTTCACTCGTGAACCGAGGAGGCACGGTATGAGCGGAGGCGCACGTAACCTATGTACACGTTAAGAGTGAGATTTGAGGTGCGGCAAGCTTATTGAGACATCGGTTAGATAAAAATAACATCATCGCATGCAGAGGTCAATTCATATGGGTACAAGGTTAAGAGATCAATAAGGAAAGATGAATCCTCTTACCTTGTGGGGAGGCTGTTGGTGCGGAAGGTAGGAATGCGGATGCGGAGGCGTGCTGAGAGGTGCAAAATATGAGATCAGGGTTCAAGTGTGTGTGATGACGCAATACGAAGACCGGTCGTGACGTTCTAAAAGTCTTTCGGAACAGAATAGTAATGAAGTTACTGGGTCTGGAAACACGGACAGTATGCGGTTCATAAGGCGTTGGGTGTATCGGTAGCCAGATGTTGCCTCGGTCAGTAGGAAGGCGCCTGAACGGAGGGCAGAGATGCGGGTGCGGAGGCTTCTTGAAAGGTATGATGAAGAGTCCGGAGGTTAATGCTTGTGTGTTATTGAAAATACGGAGGCTGGTTCCGATATTCCAGAAGTTGTTGGGGGGACACAACCAGTGATGGAGCAGTTGGGTCCGGATGTACGGATGTTTGAGCAGTTTACAAGGTCTGGGTGGAACTTCTGTCAGCTATTGATTAATTTGGCAAATTGATAAAAATATTTTGGTTGAGTATAGTTTTTTTTTTTTTTAATGGAACGGAGGATTTAACGTGTAACGGCGAGAAGAATATAAAGTCCAGGAGGACCGTTATAGGTGGACGTCTCACCGAATCGGGAGAACAGGTTGTGGATGAAATTTATTAAGGCATCACATGGAAGCCGAACGCCACTCCGTAGCTTTAGACTGACACGGGGAACAGGGTAGGTCACTCTCCGCAGTTTTGACGTTAGGATGAAGGCCGTGAAAAACGGGTAGAAAGGTTTGAGCGTTGTCATATTGCCAGACTAAGCAGTTTGATAGGCCGGCCAGTAAGGGATTCCCCTTCGCTTGTTGACAAACAACAACAGGTGATGGTCCAGAAGAAACGGAGGGGGAGCTGCAGTGTCTGCTTGATGAAGAGGGGCCAAGGATGGCGACCATGAAGTTGAAATTGAAGGAACTGAAGAAACATCAGTAGGTAGGGAGGGCAATGGTTGTACCTGTCGGAGGGCAGCGGAGGGGTCAATAAGAGGCTGTGTTGAGGATAAGGATGAACTCTTGGTCGGTGGTTCAGGCGGTGGAAGCGGAGGTGTCAATTGGACAGTCGCTGTTGCGGAGAGGTCGATAAATGGTGATGGGAGTGGAGACGGAGCATTCCGGTGGACGGTTCCCAGAGAATAGGTCGACATGATATCTTTAGATGACTTAGGTGATGGTGGCGCACTGACCACAGAAGGCACGTTGTGGGAGCGTCTAGTCCGTGACCGAGTGCGGTAGAACGCCCGCCACGGAGGTGAAGAAGTGATAGGGGACACCCAGTTCAGCAGAACAGGTTACTTGGGTATCTTGACTCGGGATCGAAGAAATCGAACACGTTGAAGATGTGGGCACAAACCATCACTCCTCGAGAACCCATTCTCCCATAAGAAGGGCCGCCATGTGAGTTGGCCGACAACAAGACCCTTATCACCCTCATATGAATACTGAACTATTATGTCTTAAACTTACTGTTATGCCATAAACTCATCTTTTCATGACCGTCAGAATTTTTCCTAGTTGAGGACTGCATCCTAGGTGAGGACTTCAGGCAAAACACAAAGTTATGGTAGATTATGGTAGAAATAAAGAAGGATATTTCAAGGATTACACGCAACACATCTTTCCTCTATGGGATCAAGCAGTTTCTGGCTCAACTCTGCTACAGAATCCAATATGGCATATGGCAACAGCTGATAAGGCGGATAAGTTGAACGTGCAATTGCAATTTGCAAATTACAGCAACTTTTAGCTGTCAATAAGAATCTTTTCATGGGAAAACCAGGAAGAGCAACAGTTCTGGAACACACGATTTCTGTTAAGGATCTCATGCAGTCCAGTTGCTCACAGAGAATATTCTTCACCAACTATTAGGAAAGAGATAGATGCGATGATTATGGAACTGGTACAGGGTGGCAAGATTGAACGCTCAAACAGCCCATGGTAGGCGTCCTTCTTTCTGAAGAAAAAGAATGGAGCTTGGTATCGACCAGTGATTAACTACCTATCCTTGAATGCTCAAATCAAAGCTGACAAATATTCAACCCCTAATGTTCAGGATTAAACTTTATGCAGGGAAGAAATGCTGTCTCCACCCTAGATGCTGATGAAGGTTTCCACCAAATTCCCCTACATGCAGACTAAAGAGACTGTACAAGTTTTGTCGGCCATTGTGGGTTATTTAAGTAGCACATGATGCTGTTCCAGCTCAAAAATAGGACTGCGGAGTTCCAGCATGCAATGGCCTTTGCTTTGGGAGGCCACATCGGGACTGTGTGGTATACGTGGTGGACATAGTCGTGGGTGGGTGGCACCACCTGGAGTAACCATCTCCTGGGTTTACAACGGGAGTACACGGCACTGCGAGAGCATGAATTCACCCTAAAACTAAAGAAGTGTAATTTTTGCACACCTGAGTTGGTTATACTGGGGAATATGATTACTCCAGAGTGCATCAGTATCGTCGACAGCCAATCGACGGCTTTGGAACAGTTTCTGCAGCCATAGAACGCACATCAGCTCTGCCAGTTTTTATGCAATGCCAACTATTTGCTACTGTGAAGTCAACTGTGAGGAACCACTGAATGGCTAAACCGTATCATGAAGGCATACTAGTGTGAACATACACAAGGACTGCACACAGAATGGGACATGCATCTGCCCATGGTTCAATACACAATTGTACCAGCACACACACCAGTACAGGAGCAACGCCATTCTTTCTTATGCATCTCTGACCCGTGAAACAAGCTTTAGGCATCTGCTTACCACAAAGTACTGAAAAGCATGTAGAGGTTTGGGGGAGTGGGCGACCCTAACGTGATAAAACTAAGATGTGGGGATGGTTCAATGTACAAAACTCAATAATTAATAAGATACATTTGGTTGGGTTCAATATTTGATGTTCAATGCATCAATGGTCATCAGTCCCAGCATCAGGTCGTCCAATATTGATGTTGGTAGGAGCTGAGGCAGGATGAGTCAATACAGAATGCCCCCCTCCCTGAGACAAAAGTGCAGCAGCTCCGTACGATGCTGAAGTATTCTTAAACTTGTTTTCTGCAAACTTGTACTTTTGAAATGGTGGAACAAGCTCAGGACCCAAAAATAAAGACATGGAAAAAAAAAGAAAATACACAATATTAAACTTTGAACCTCATAATGAAGTCGATCCCGGTAAAAGGAAACGGAATGGATTTCAAAAGCCCTAAATGTGGCGAGGAACAACTGTAAGACCTTACAATTAAACTTACAATCTAATTCCGTTCCACCTAGATCCCGGTAACCATTGGTTCGGAGAGAACGTTCACAAAGTCTAGGATTTTTAATAAATCAGACAGCGTTTATATTGAGGTTGTCAAATAGCCAGTGAGTTTAAGGGTTGACGGACATTTTTTATTTAAAATAGTGACTTGAGTTGTTATGATACTCGTTAATGCACACGTCCGTCACGACTCAAATTTCAGTGCTAAATGCAGAGACTAAGGTCGACCAAATAAGCTGGCTGCTGAGCCCAAACGCGTCTCAACAAGAAATACTTAAAAAAGTTTCAAGTAAAATTAAAAAAAAAGTAACATCTTCAATTAGTTGGATTGAAGGAAAAGAAAAAGGTCTGTCAAAGGTTCAGTTTTACCTGAGAAAATTAATGCTGATAAAAATGAGCGCTGGTTTAAGTCAAGCGTTTAATGAAAACGTTAGGAAATATTTAAAACTGAATTAAAATTCTCTTCAACGATGATCATATTAATGACAAGAAATAGTGATGCAATTACAAAATAACTATGTTTGATTCGCACACTTACAAGAAAATCGTGTGCAATCCAGATTAAGTATATAAACTCATGGTTAGTGATGTTGCTAAGCAACGGCCTCGCGCTCACGTGCTACCATTGTTGACGTCAACGCCTTCGTTCTATCAGAGCAGGGAGATGTGCCCGATTTTGAAAGAAACGAAGATAAAGTGCTCGTCATAAATTATTTTGCTTATTTTCAGGTAAGTAGGTGTTATCAACTATGTTGGTCAGTTTGTTAATGTTCATAGTTTTACGTCTTGCAAAGATTATGACCCAATTGCTATATTATCTTTTAGAAACTGGATGCCAAAAAAGATCCCGAATGCTGCAAAAATAGTGCGCTTGACTTCAAAGATGGCAGCCTCCAGGACCGCCGGGATTTTTACACAAACGATTCCGAGTGACAATATTCAACAGCTTTATAGGGGTGAATCGTGTTAATGCATTGGCTTAAAATTTGTTAAATTGTTTGTTAATGAATGTTGAACGTGTTGATCGCATTTGTTTTTTTTCTTTAAATACGAAATTATATAGCCTACCAGGAAAAAAAAAAAAGGCAAGCATTAGCACGTTAATAGTATAGGCAACACCAATAATTATTTTTAATAATCATGTTGGCTAACGCATGTTTTTATTTTTTGCGGTTAAGTGAAAAGGCGTTTTCGAAAGGTAACTTGAGAAATTCGACCCGTTTTTTAGGGGAGAAAGACACGAAACTGCAAAAAATTATTACGGGATAAAATTCGTAGTTAATTAAATTTAAATGTTGCGGTGTAAAGTTCTTTTTTTTTTTAAAGCTAAATATGAACTTCTTTGGAATTAATGGGAATAAGTGTCATAACGTTGAAAAATTTGTTCTTAAGAGTGTTCAAATTTCAATTTTAATTTGTTGTCAGTTCAATAAAACTATTTAAATATCGTGTGCAAGTTATAATTAAAATCTAACCTAAACGTTAATTGCATATGTTACTCACCTTGTTCTTGCATTTTTGCACAGTTTTTGCATGATACAATAAAAAAAATAAAAATAATTCTGTGGTTCTTTAGAAGTTTACAGTGGACAACCTGCCGAAGACCCAGGAGTGGTAATATTATAGCATCCAAACTTAAATTTGGGTTGGGTTTATGGTGCTATAAACATTTTACAGTACCCAAAAAAGGTGATTACTTCGCAACGAAGCGGACGCATATTTTTTTAATCACTGAAGATGGGACGAATGAAGATAAATTTAGATTTTAAACTTCAGGAGTGTATGAATTTTTCCATTTGACAAGTAATGGACAATATTTAAAATTGTAGTAAATTCAAAGTAGAAGCTGTATCTTGTGGCTAGGGGTTGTACATATGAGCGGCAGCTTAGGGATTAGAGGACCAGGAAAGGTTCTCAGCTATCTAGAAATTTTCGGCGAAATTATAGAAATTTCATGTTGAATAATCAACTCAAAATTATAAAACAGTGACATGGACATTGCACAAAAATTGTCCCGACACAACAATACCTGAACTCTTAACTTGCCAAAAGGCCTAGGAAAGGATTGCTACAATTTGTGCATAACTAGGATGTTTAGTTAAATTATGCATGCAAACACTCTTGTCTAGCCTAGGTAAATAACTAACATTTTTTTTTAAAATCGCATACAGGGTTACAAACATTGCAAATGTTGGATTATATGGGCATACCAAAAATTTGAGGTACCACAATCTTTGACTTAAAAGTTTGAAGCTGGTCCAAAATTAACATCTGCTGTTGTCAATGGCGTAACTAAGCAGTAAATCAACTTTTCATCTAGGAACAAATCATTGGTCTCCAAGACTAGATAACATAAACTCTCTTAGATTGGTAAGCATTTTTTGCCTATGAATAGTTTTAGCAGTTAACATTTTAAAATATAGCCTACAAAATTCTATTTTACAGACACTTAGAGGCAAAAAAGTACTGGTTACCCATTTAAAAAAGTGATATCCTACATCCAAATTGTACAATCTTAGCTATTAAGCTGATTTCCATAGTTTTTGCATCAGAATTTATTGAGATGAAAATAAGATTTATAATTCAATTATAAAAAGCCGACCATTGGTGACTCAGGATAAATTTAGAAAACTTCCGCGTAAAATAAAAAGTTTAAACCACTAAGGTTAGGGGAAAAATTGAATTTTTCACTTCTCTGCACTAAATGAGGTTAGTAAATTTTGCTAAAATCGCAAAATCACGTTTTGGTGGTGGAGGGTTTCCAGCGGGGCTTCTAGATCAAGTGCATGTATCACCTAAGTGCTTACGGATGCGGCTTGGGCTTCCGCGCTTGACACACTCCTCCTGGTGCCAAATAGGTGATGGGTGATTTTAACCCGAACAGGGACCATTACTACTCTTCCCGGTACAAAAAGAAATCATTGGGGATCTACCTTCGTCCAAATTAAAAAACTTGAGTTATCCATTTTAGTTATCAGGTTTAATCAAAATGAGTGTTAATTGGGTACCTCACGATCTTGCTGCTACGGAGGCTATGCCTTGCAATCAAAAAGGTGATCCTATCTGTTATGGAAAGGGGGTCCAAAAAGAATACAGCTTTAAACTAATCGTCCAAAGTGACATTAGTAGCAAAACGAAAAATGGAGTTTAAATTCGTTACCTTGCGCGAGTTAACACTTACGACCAAGGCGACCTAAAAGAAGAAAAATTACATTGCACGAGTTAACACTTACCACCAAGGTGAAAACAAAAGGAACCTTGCGCGAGTTAACACTTAACACCAAGGTAAAAAAAAAAGGCATTGCTTCCCAGCAAAAACTCTAGAATTAAGTTTTTCAAGTTAATAAGAGACACAGATCTGATCAACGCTAGTTAACACTTTAGACTTGAAAGGTTCTGTGTCAAATTAAAAACATAACGGGTTTTTCACAATTTACAGCATTCGTTCATAGCAGTAAAATTGAGACATGATACTGCCCAACTATCAAGTCTCCTTACTATGAATTAACCGTAAGTTGCCCGCATTTTCAACGGTTAGCATTAATACCATTTTCATCAAGCTAATTAGGTTCACTTAGCTGTAGCTTCTGGTGTGATCAAAAATTTACAAAAGGGAATTGTGGGCTCTAAAGAAGTGGCACAAATTTATACTGGTGTTTGACCAGGCCACTTGTAATGGATGAAAATCAAATTTTGAAAGCTAATGAACATAAAACATGCAAATGAGCTGAACGAAATAAAATAAAATAACTTTAACAGAGTTTTTCCAAATCATTCAAATGAGTCACCAATCTAGATCTTGAAATGTTCCCCTTGGCAGTTAGACTGGCAATAAAAAGTAGAAATATCAGACAAATTGGCAACTTTTAAACTGAGTTTGGAATTCCAAAGTAAAGTGAATTCATCAGGTATTTCGTCAACAACAGGTCTCAAGTTTGAAATATGTTGGTAACCCTTTTGCAAGAGACAAGTTGAAACTTCGCAAACCCGATAAACTTGAGGAGAAATTTTCTCCGCAATTTCATACGGTCCTACAAAATTTCTTTGTAGTTTAGCCGCGAAATAATTATGCTTGTGTGACAAATAATGATTTTTTACCCAAGTTTTATCACCAACTTCGAATTCCAGAGGTTTAGGAATACGAGCATTGAGGTTAGCATATTCGTAAGCTCGATCAGAATGTCTAATTCGCCGTAATCTCTCCAAAGTTTTACGTAAATTACTAGTTAGTGTAGCAGCCCAAAGAGGTAGTGGCTGATCTAAAGTGTCTTGAATGGGAGGGTCTGTTCCTATATTTATCTCTCGGCCGAAATTTAAGAAAGCAGGGGTGTAGCCAGTTCTCGAATCAACCGAGCTGTTTATAGAAAGCATAAATAAAGGAAGTTTCTCGTCCCAGTCACGCGGGTTATCGCCGCAAAATTGTGCGATCATCCTACCAATTTTCTTACACTGTAGCTCTGCTGGGCTTTTAGACGCTGGATGGTAAAGGGTAGTAACTGATTGTTTAATACCAAAACGCCTGTAAAATTCCTTACTAATTGAGCTCACCAGGGCGGCTCCATTATCACTCACCACGCCATGAGGTACCCCAAATATAGGGAAAACTTGGTTAATTAACAGCGTGACAAGCGTTTTCGTATCAAACTTTTTACATGGGTAACAAAGGAGATATCCGGTGAACAAATCTGTTATTACCAGCACATTGCAGTTCTTATGCGGACTCTTGGTCATTGGCAGAGACTGCTTCCAATCTAAATGGATTGTGTGGAAAGGATGG
>JAHWFP010151407.1:0-16123 GCA_023313725.1 Lithobius niger | reverse complement strand
TTTTTTTTTCTCATGGAATTGAACCACTTGGCCATACAAAGGCCAACCTGCTTTTGTTCCTCACTAATATAATGGCCTATATCTCGTACTCCTACGAACATGACCACAAAATTCATGGAATCACCACAAAATTGTGACGTAACCTGATTTAGTTTAGTCGTAAAACATCGTATTGTATCGTATCTTGCTAATGCTCATTACATCCCTGCGCTCTATTAAAGAGCTGTCGTATAGAATTTCTCTCGCCACTTACAAGATAACGTTCGCAATTTTGTTTGGATTTGGCCTTGGAATTTCGTAACAAGGAATCTTTGGTGCATGAAATTAAAGAGTTAGAAGATGAAATTTTGGTGTTATGCTCTATGCTGGTATTTTCACATTTCAGCTTTATTTTTAAATTTTAGATAGGTATAAGCTACATTTCATATTAATTTTAAGATCCTTTCGTTTGCACCCACATTTAGTTTCTGTTTCGTTATTTGCAGCCTCTTCACGCCATCGCCGCCGTAGTAAAATGAATCTAAAATAAAACCCACAAGGGTGAAAGTACCCGCCAAGTTTCAACCAATCAAAGTAGTGATATCGGAGCAAAAAGTCTGCCACCAAGTTACTAGATTAGTTGCCAAGCTAATCCCACCGAGTATTAGATCAAAGGTTAAATCAAAAACCTGACCATTGCTACTATCGGTAACAATGGTTAAGTTTTTGATTTAACGTGTGAGGTAATAGTCGATGGGATTAGCTTGGCAACTAATGTAGTAACTTGGTGGCAGCCTGCTTTGCTCTGATATCACTACTTTGATTGGGTGAAACTTGGCGGGTTCTTTCACCCTTGTGGGTTTTGTTTTAGATATCACTTCTTTTGTAGTTTTTTTTCGTTTGTGGCGTGTTATTATTTGCCACTGCCATTTATCTACTATCTGGCCAATTAAATTTGGTCGAAAAATATTGAATACGAGCGGAGATATTAATTTTTTAACTGCTTATGCATATAATGCATAAAGCACTTATTGAAATACAGTCGGGGAGAAAAAGGGGCTTGCGTCGTGAGCTATTGTTAAATGATGTCACGTCCCACTCCAGTCGTTTATTTGAACTGGTCATGCCTATCACCTTTAGTGTCTGGCCAGAAGTGACTGAAATATTAGTCGATTTTTCATGATTTCGATTAGAAGACGTGCCAGCAAATTGTAGACGTTGTTATTGAAATGTTTATGGTTAAATCGTTTGCATATGAAGGGTTGTAGGTCCTTGACTAAAAATTTTTGCTAATTATGATTCTGTATGAAAAAAAGGTTGAACCGGAACTGGCCCAGCTTATTTCAGGTTTTGACAACATGCACGGAAAACAGAATTCTATCTGTTGTTGGCCTATTGGCGAACCACTGAAAAAAAAATGGTGGCTACTTTACGGTTCGCCGGGAAGGCTGTCCTAGGATTCTACGCGTATTAGCAATTCGGGTAATTATGTGGCTCCTGATAATCAGGTAATTATTGTATAATCGATTATTTAGTGTAACAGTTTGTTGTAGATCAATTCGTCAAACGTGTGAGGCAACGGGATAGTGCATACTAGGTGCATAGCTAACGGAATAAAGCCAGAATTATAAATTCATTCCACGATCACTTTCGACAGTAAAATAAACAATTGCGGGAACAAGTTTACTTTACGTGGATGGGAAGAATAAGGGCTCCTCATCGATTGATCTCTCGTTGGGTTAGAATGACGTAAAATGATCAACTGAACAATATTTTTCCATAAATTTTTTGGGGCAAAGGCTTCGTTTGGCCGTCAGAAATTAATGAAAGCCGCACTCTTTGCGCTGACGGACGAGAGGCCGTTTTCTTCCCATGTTCCCAGCTGATACTTTTTTCCCGTAAACAGTTCAGATAGGTGGGTTGTTATTGTCAGTTTTATGTGGTTTTGTTGTTATTGTCGGTTAGGTTAGGTTAGGAACCGGCTTCGGCATTTTTTTCTTGAGGTATTGAACTGGTTGGGTTTGGCGTTTCACTTGCCGGACTTTCGCCCAGTTTCATGCTTTCCGGCGCGGTGCTAACTTTGGACCTTCACCACGGCCAAACGGTGCGTTTGTCCCAAAAATGGAAGAGGAAAACGTTACTCAGCAGGCAATTCTAAGTCCATTAAAAAAAAATCGGACGAGAGCCCGTTTTCTTCCCATGTTCCCTTTACGCACATGGCCCGAAATTCGAAAAAAGTGAAAAAAAACCTACCTTTAATTTTCACGGAAGGCGCTACAAGTTGATCCCAAATTGCGGAAACTCGTTAAATCATCATTATCATAACCTAACCAATTAACAGCCCCAGTATGAAATGCCAAACTCCAAGCAGTTAACCAGCTCAGTATGAAATGCCAAACCCCAAAGTTACGTAACCTAACCTAACTGACAATAACAACAAACCCACACGAAACTGATAATCACAACCCGCCTATCGGAACTGTTTACGAAAAAAAAATATAAGGTGCCCTACCGGCCCTGCGAGCGAACGCAAACACCGTATAGATGTATGGATTGTGTAGCTACAAATCTACTGTTTTAAGGGTTACGTCCCGTTTCGCCAAATTCCGTTTCGCCAACTTCCGTTTCGCCAAAAAGAAAGCAGATTTATAGCTTTTGCCTCAGGGGCCAGTCCCGTTTCGCCAAATATCGTTTACGAAATTTTCGGCACACAAAATATTTTAACACGAACATCTGTAATATGATAATGATCAGACATTTATAGACAAACACCCGTTTTGCAGAATCCCATTTTGCAAAATATTTTGTTTCAAATTACGTGCTTCGCTCGCGCTACCGCGCTCGCTGCGGTTAAACACATAACATCAGAAACCACAACTAATAACAAATTACTGCACTAATGCAACTAACGCAAAGCGGGTATTCCCGTTTCGAAAAGGTTAACCATCACGTGTATAACTTAACTATTCTTAAAAGAAAACCTAGGCATTGACGTAGTGACGTCCAAGCATTCTAAACAATTATATTTAAACCGTACGTTTTTCCGTCTGTATTGCCAGTTTTCAAAACGCTAATTAATAAATTATTCTACCACTGCTTGTCTCTGTTAAATATTTGCCTTTTAAAGCCCCATTACATAGAAATAAGGTATTAAATTTCGTGTACGTAAAATTTTGTCAAATTCGTTTTGGCGAAACGGGAGTTCACCGTGTTAAGTCATTTTAACACATTTCCGCGCTCTAAAACCAACTATCTCTATATTAGTAAAGGTGTAAGGTTTGACCTCGATCTCCCGTGTTAAAGCTGAAACTACGATGCTTAATTTCTCCGCTGCCTTTTATTATTTTCCACTCAAATTTAGTATATAAGCTTTGCTGGACTTGGTGAATATGTGTACCAACTTTTATTAATTTTCGATTTGTCACTTCGGAGATCTGGACTTGAGCTGGAATCGTGCGTTTTATTTTTGGCTTTGACTTCTTGTTATTTGGACACGTTTATACAATGACTTCTGCAGACTAAACCATTTGTCCTAGAAAGCTGGGACTTAGCTCATTTGAAAGAGCTAGTTCCGGAGATGTGCCCTTTATAGAAATAGAAATTTCGATTGGTCGTCCCGTTCCCGAGTTACGGGGAGAATACTTTGCTTTATTATTGGGGCCCTGGCCCGTCGCCATGCGCCGACTCTAAATAAAATTACAAATCAAAATGCAACAAAACACAACAATCTGACAAAACCAAACCACAATAAATTCGAGAAGTCCGATCAAGTCCACCATTTGCACTAACAAAAGCCTGGCGCCGAAGCTGACACTGTTGAACACTTCTCCACCAGCAGAACAACCACTCCCACAAACTTCCTAATTCCCCTTCCCCCCTCCCCCGCTTCTTTCTTCCCATTGTTATTCGCACAAACCGTCAGAAGTACAAGAGGAATAGACAGAGGCACAGAGTATCAAAGCAAAACCTTAGTTGTCTTGACAAAATTTGCCACTGCACGGAGGCACCTAACATCGTTCTTTGTTAAAGCACGTAAAAGCTCATCAGGACTTTGAACCCCCTGGGGAAACCCCCGTCGGACATGCTGATGCAGAGTGCATTGCAGCAACAGATGGGCAACAGTACAAATGTCACCGCACATGCATGTTGCATGCAGGGTCAACCCGAGCCGTCGCCGATGCACAGGCAGGAGGGAGTGGCCCGTTTTAAATCTGGACAAGATCTTTGCCATCCAGAACGGCAGCGCATCTAAGATCAGATCACATGTATTCACTGGATGAATACGGAACAGGCTGCGGCCTGTTTGCCCAGTCGCCCACTCTTCGTTCCAGAGACGTAGCGTCCAAGCCCGGAGCATTTGCGTACATGCAGTCACAGATCTGACGAACTGCACCTCACAAGGCGAGTTCAAAACTACCTTTTTGGCCAGGGAGTCAGCATGCTCATTGCCACAGGTTCCACTATGCCCTTCGTCCAACGTAAAGCCAGACTAGAGCACTGAGTGGCAAGCCATAGCTTCCAACACACAGTAAACAAGAGTGGATCACTGGCATTTAGAGAAACAATCGCATTCCTGACCGAAGACACACACGACTTCGAGTCAGTAATGATGACAAAGCTTGGAAGCTTCAGATCAATGGCTATGTGCAAGGCAACAGAGATGGCGCACATCTCACAAACATAGCTTGAGAACACATGCCTTAGCGAGCGGCAAACTTCGAGCTTCAGCGATGGTATCCACACGCCTATACCACCAGCCAATGTTGCGGCAACATAGGATGCATCACAAAATACCTGACAGGCATCCTGACTAATCGAACCGAACACAGTCATAATCGACGGACACCAGAGCCAGGGGCTCGGTGGGACGTCTCGCGCAACATAAAGAACAGGAGCTAAATCTGGTCGCGACAGCATGGTCATTCCTTTGCCCGCAGCACCAAGACGCGTCCTTTCGCCATCATCCAGCAGAAGATAATCAGCCAAGATCCATGCAACAGGGTCTCTTGCCCCTCTGCTTACATTGCGAATGCAAATTCGCACCAACAGTTCGTCTGCACGCAGATGCAATGGTGGTTCCCCAGCTTCCGGGGCCCTGAACGATCCTTTTTATTGTTATACATTGTTTTACACATTGTTTTTATGCAACAATGCCAATCAGCAGACGCCAGTCTGAAAGCGTACGCAAATGCTAACAATGCTGGTGAAGAAGATGCATTATTCTTATTACGAATCGCTTTATATAATACTGCGGTATGTGAAACCTTAGTCCTAATCCACATTCGGAGTTTTTTCTGGCAGTGTGTTGCCAGCAGTTGTGATTTGTAGAGGTTTTACAACGTTTACTCTTCCCGCGGCGAACCCCCCCCCCCACCCTCCTCCTCCCCCTTCCTAACACGAAGCGGTCTGACTGAGTATTGTCCGAGGGACCATGCCGAGAAAGAAGCTCCTGAGTTGAATACTTTCATCAATCAAAAAAGAAAGTTAGAGGTTAGAAGTGATCAGATACCGCGCTAGTTCTAACTATAAGTTGAATGAAGTTGAATAGAAGATTTATAAGCTGATCTGGTCGAACGAATACCGACCATTAAGAGGTTGCCTCAGTCGTCGACTTAGTGTATCGACAGGGTTCGTCGCATGCAGCATGATTGGTTCCGGGGCTTCGCATCGGCACGTCGGTTGGAGCTGCCAAGAGAAGCTCCTGCCCATTGGTCATTGGTCCCGGTGCATCGGTGCGGTTCCGGTACTCCTTCTGCCTGCAGCGCCGTCTCCTGGCGACACTCGGCTGGAACTATTCCGTCCTCCCTTTCCCTGCAAGAACTATATTATAATCTTTGACCTTTAATAATGCCTGTTAGTACAACTGATTGTCTAAAGCTGATGTATTTTATGTTTCTATTCATGTAACAATACTTGATGTATCCCATATGCTCATGCCAATTGTTACCTGCCCTAAACGCCCAACTTAGGGGTAGTAACTAAGTGAAGCCATTTCTGGCATTCCAATCATCAACCCCAAGCATTCCACAAGTGAACCATTTTCGGCCAACTTCATTAGAATCATTTCTTCCCCCATTTAGCTTATTTATTTAGGGACATTTATTCACAATTCACCACCATCCTTTTTTTTGGCTGTACCAGTTGGCAGGCGAGCAAACACCGAAAACATCATTAAACCTGGACCAAAATGGCGTAAAGATAACTTGTGACTCAGTCTCGTCCCTAACATAAGCTAATCCACTGTGTCAACCAGCTAAGCATTACCATCTGTTGATCAGATTCAGAGGAAAGGTCATCTGGAAACAATGACTGCTTACTACAAAAAGCACTCCTATTTATACTCACACCAGTTGTTTTTGGTTTGGTTTCAGGGGAGTTCTTCTTAATAATAATAATATAATAATAATAATTGGTTTCACCCCCTCAATAGGCGGTGGGGATCCGGAAGGGTCGCTGATGCGGCCACTAACACCGGTCCCAATAGAAGAAAAATTTTAAATGGCATCACTGATAGGAGCGCACAAGGAAACGGGAAAGATCAAGTTTACTCAGCATCCTTCGGAAGGAACCCAGCGAACTCGCCGACACCACAGTCTCGGGGAGGGAGTTCCATGGGGCCACAATACGATTTGTAAAAAAAATGCTTCCGACAGTCAAGGTGGCATCCCAGTACCCTCAATTTCAGAGAGTGCCCTCGCGTATTAATGACAGCACTTCGTTCGAAGAAAGGTAGGGTCCAAGGGTAGCATGCCATGGATAATCCTAAATGTGAGGATCAAGTCCGCTTTGAGGCGTCGTAGTTCAAGGGGCTCGAGACCGACCATACGCAATCTTTGCCCACGTGACAACTGACGAAGTCCACGCAGGGAACGTGTAAAGCAGCGCTGTACGGACTCAAGCCGGTCAATGTCCCCAAGGAGGTAGGGCGACCAAACCGGGCTGGCATACTCCAGGAGAGGCCTAACATACACTTTAAATGCCCACACTAAAGCTTGGCGATCAAGGGTCAGAAAACACCGCTTAACAATCGAAAGTCTAGTGAAAGCAGATTTGGTTATGATGCCACAGTGGATAGATGGCTTTAAATCAAAATTCAAATGAATGCCCAGGTCACGAATGTGTGTAACCGGATTTAACAGGGAATTAGACAAAGAGTACGAGTGCAATGGGTTATTTCTACCAACATGAAAAGTACAGCATTTAGAGGTGGAAATCGGTAGTTGCCAAAGTTCAGACCAATTCGACACGGACCTCACCTGGGCAGACAAAAAATCGAAGTCAGACGCACACAAAACTTCCGAGCCAACTTTAAGGTCATCAGCAAATTTAAGTTTTGGTTTCGCGGGTGTCGTCGTGGCGTTAGTCAAGTCATTTAAAAAGACAACAAAGAGTAAAGGGCCTAACACGGACCCCTGTGGTACGCCACTAATAATATCTCTGGCAGAAGAAAGCGTTTGCTCAACTAAGACACGCTGGGATCGCCCCGTTAAAAAGCTTTCGATCCACTTTAATAATGGTCCACAGATCCCAATCGCAGCGAGTTTGTACAACAATTTACTATGAACGACCGATTCAAACGCCTTTTGGAAATCAAAGTAAATAACATCGGATGGAATGCCCAGGTCAAGGGCAGTAGTCCAGCTTTCCATTGCCAGAAGCAGTTGCAGAGTTGTCGAACGGTTTGGTAAAAAGTCAAACTGGTCGTCATTAATTAAATTATTTGTTTCCAGGAAGACCAATAAATCTTCGCGTATAATAGATTCCATTACTTTGCACGCAACCACAGTAAGTGCAATAGGGCGGTAATTCAAAGGATCAGAAGTGTTGCCCTTTTTATAAATTGGAACAACATTAGCGGTCTTCTTCGCAAACATCACCTCAGGGCTGGTTGTAGAATGTTCAGACTCCATTCGCTTGGGTGTATTAGTGAAACTTCCAGGATAGCACAGATTATCTTGAATGAATGAGGCTGGGGCCGAAAGATAGAGAGGAGGAGTCCAAGGAAGTCGAGACTCTTCATCTACAGGATCGGAATGTCGAACCGTCTTAGCTTGTCTAGGTCGTGCAGCTCTAGTTGTCACGAATCTTTCGAAATTTTCCTTCACCCGCTCCTGTTCCGAAGTTGGTAGATCAGACCGCTGGGCCACAGATGACAAACGTTGCTGTGTGGAGGACAGAAAATCTGGCGTCTCAAACAATTGTGTGTGGAAACTTAGGTTACCTTGAGCTTGGCCGGTCGGGAAAGACTCAAAATGGGCAGACTGAATTTTAGATCTTCCAGCTGTCGTTACCCTGGTAGATTTCCTAACTTCAGAGGCATAAAACTTCGTGTCCGTAGAATCAAACGAAACTAGTGGATCCGAGGAGGTATGGAGGTACAGTCTTGGAGCTGAAAAGAATTTTGAAATGGCCTCTGGCGATCTCGAATCCTCGTCAGTAGAAGTATCCACAGGACGGAAATAAGTTGGTTCCAAATCACTCTGCACAGTCGTCTGGTGAAGATCTGGTAACCCTCTTTGGCGATTAAACTCTCGATCTCTTGCTAATCGGCGCTGGTGAGTCATACGAAGTTTGTATGGCGAATAATTACTCATGATGATAACTGGGTTTTCCCTAACGAAGTTTGCTACAAGGGCCTGATCTGTAATAAGCTCCAGAATGAAGAAATAAAATCGATTTTCATTATATTTGACTTTTGGCTACTTTTGACGAAATTCTTCCAACCATAATTAATTTAGCATTTTTTTTTCTTACGTTTTACCGAATGCACCAAAAATACTCCCTGTATCAACAGATGGTAATGCTTAGCTGGTTGACACAGTGGATTAGCTTATGTTAGGGACGAGACTGAGTCACAAGTTATCTTTACGCCATTTTGGTCCAGGTTTAATGATGTTTTCGGTGTTTGCTCGCCTGCCAACTGGTACAGCCAAAAAAAGGTATGGTGGTGAATTGTGAATAAATGTCCCTAAATAAATAAGCTAAATGGGGGAAGAAAAGATTCTAATGAAGTTGGCCGAAAATGGTTCACATGTGGAATGCTTGGGGTTGATGATTGGAATGCCAGAAATGGCTTCACTTAGTTACTACCCCTAAGTTGGTCGTTTAGGGCAGGTAACAATTGGCATGAGCATATGGGATACATCAAGTATTGTTACATGAATAGAAACATAAAATACATCAGATTTAGACAATCAGTTGTACTAACAGGCATTATTAAAGGTCAAAGATTATAATATAGTTCTGGCAGGGAAAGGGAGGACGGAGTAGTTCCAGCCGTGTGTCGCCAGGAGACGGCGCTGCAGGCAGAAGGAGTACCGGAACCGCACCGACGCACCGGGACCAATGACCAATGGGCAGGAGCTTCTCTTGGCAGCTCCAACCGACGTGCCGATGCGAAGCCCCGGAACCAATCATGCTGCAAGCGACGAACCCTGTCGATACATTAGAGATTAACGTTAAAGTTTGGAATTGAATGTATCACACAATCAGGCCACAAAACATGGGGCAATTTCGCGGAAGTTTCCATTATCAACTTACGTGTGGTGAATTTGACTTCAACGAATGCAAGCCCTTCTTTTTTGGTTGGTTTGGGGCGGGGATTGCCACAGCCTCCCCCCCCCCCCCTTCCCCTAGTGATTCCGCCGCTGGTTCAGCCAATAATTAAAGGATAAAGGAAAACTAAGCCCAATGTTTCCGGAATTTTTATTTGCAGCTTGCATTTTGTCGGTGAATATTAGTCCCCAAACTAAAGTCATTAACACTATTTTCTTACACCAGGTAAAAAAGTGAATTACGCCAATGTTTAAATCGCAAAAAACCTTGTCCTATCCAGACTAAATTACTAAAGTTCAGTCTGCAAGTCATTACCCGCACGTAAGAAGTGGACTCGTCGACCAATAGTGTCTAACAGCTAAAACAGACTTAAATGTTGTAATTATTGGTCGTAACAGTTTATAATTATCCTACCTGCGACATGAAATATGCATTCTGAAACCAATACCTTAAAACAATCGCACTTTCGCAGCCATTCACGCCCTGGAGGAAGTAATCCATAAAGGAGAGTTGCAGAGAAGCCAACATTTTTCTGTCTTAATTTCATTGTCCAATACTGTACGTAGGCCTTCTCAATTTTTCGCAAGCCATGAGCAAAACGTCTAACATGGGAAAAATCTTATTAGCTAGCTAGCTAGACAATAACATAAAAACAACGTTATTGACGCACCTTTTTCTCTATGATTGGTGGACACTCACCCTTTAAATTTTGGTTTTTCTTAATCTCTGACCCTTTCCCTTACATTTTCCACAATTTGAAACATTTCTGTCGTATTCGGATTTATCCTCAACATGCTAAAATATGCTTTCAGTTGCTTACAGTTAACAGACACACGTCTGTTAGTGAGCCGCCTTTTTATCATTAACAATCAATTTTTTAACAATCAGATGTCTACAATGGGATGATCTACTGTTACTTGTCAGCGACACACTAGCGTGTGTCTAGATATAGCCATTCCTCTCTTATCCCAGATGATAACCATTGCATGGAATTGTTACGGGAAAGTCCACCGAAAGTCGAGCGAATACAACCCGTCACACTAAATATGCTGCAGGGTGTGGCACACAAAAAGGGCAGATTAAAGTGTACTGCTGACTGCACATAACTCCGTAACAAACTGCGCACTATTAAACCGAGGACCCCTACGTCCCTACAAGATACTGGACGACCAAGGTCGCTTGTTTTACTACCGATCGCGCTGAAGTACTCTCTGAACCCAGGTCAATAAGCCAACAGGAGCTGTTCTGCTAGCTGTTTTACTCAATTATTAATTGTTTGCCCGTCAGAAATGAGATATGTACAGTGGCTACCCGTCCACGAGTAACGTATGGCGGAAATATTGATTGTGTGGTATCTACATCATTAAGGACGTATGGTGTGCGTGCGTGCGTGCGTGCGTGTTTGTACCTCTACTCCTCCGGAACCAAAGCACCTACAAAGATGGGAGTAGGACCAAACGAAAGATAATTAAATTGCGCTTTTAATAGGCCAATTTTCATCGCTATAACTTGATATCACCCTCAAATATGCGAAAAACCCTGAAAAACTAACGTCAAAGTTTTTTTAAACCCTCTTGATGATTGATCATGACGTCATAGTTTGTTCATGAAAACCTCCTCGAGCGAAGAGAGATGAACTGGAAAAGAATGCACGGACAACGTATTTCGCAACAAACCACATATACATCTTAAAATTGGTTTTGTATTAATTGACTTGATGCAGGGAAAAGTCAAAACAATAGATTTGCTTTTAAAACGGTGTTTGCGCTGATTGAGTGAGCGAAGCGAACGAAAATCAGCGTTAGTCATCAGAAAAAGTGCTTTTCTGATAAATTGCTTGATCTTAACTTTTTGCTCGACTCCTTGGACGTAAAAAAAATAATACTGACCTTCTCTCGAGATAACCGATATCTCATACTACACACCTATAATTTGCTTGATCGTTTTTTACGTGGAAGGTCTGTATCATAAGTGTTGCAGCAAGAAATCTCCTCGAGTGCAGCGAGACGCAGCCGAATGAGCCGAAAAAATAACCTAAAAGGACAACGCATTTTGCAACACACCACATAATAGTTCTTAAAATTGGTTTTATATTAACTGACTTGATGTATGAAAAATCAAACCAATAGATTTGGTTTTAAAACGATGTCAAACATTCGTGTTTCTGAAGCACGGAGTTGCGTGGATTGAACGAGCAAAGCAAGCGATTTTCACATAAACTAAACCTTTTTAATGTGTGTTTCGCTTTGCTCTATCAACTTTCATCTCTCACCTACGTAGGGGATTACATCTGACGTTTCTCCAAGTAAGAGATCACCAGAAAGTGAAGTCATAAGACGCCCATTGAAAAATCTTTACTGAGCAGGAAGTAAAGAACAATATTCTTAAAATAAGTAAAACAAGCAAACCCATATAAAGTGTATACTAACACAAATTACAAGTGGTGTGTGGTTCTTGGTGGTTACACTGATTTAGTCACGCTTCTGAGGAAATGTTTGCACTGATTGAGTGAGCGAAGCGAACGAAAATCAGCGTTTGTCATCAGAAACAGCTCTTTTCTGATAAATTGCTTGATCTTAACTTTTTACTTGACTCCTTGAAAAATAATATTGACCTACTCTCGAGATAACCGATATCGCATACTACACTGATATAATTTACTTGATCGTTTTTTATGTGGAAGGTCTGTCTGTATCATAAGTGTTGCAGTAAGAAATTTCCTCGAGCGTAGCGAGACGACGCGGAATGAGCGAGCGAAGCGAGCGACTCCACTAGTCTACATAATTAAGGACGTATGATGTGCGTGCGTGCGTGTTTGTACCTCTTCTCCTCCGGAACCAAGGCACCTACAAAGATGGGAGTAGGACCAAACGAAAAATAATTAAATTTCGCTTTTAATAGGCCTATTTTCATCGCTATAACTTCATATTATCATATTCAAATATGCGAAAGAACCTGAAAAACTAACGTCAAAGTTTTTTTTTACCCGCATGATGTTTGTTCATGACGTCATAGTTTGTTCATGAAAACCTCCTCGATCAAAGAGAGATGATCTGGAAAAGGGTGCACGGATAACGTATTTTGCAACACACCATATATACATCTTAAAATTGGTTTTATACTAACTGACTTGATGCAGGGAAAAATCAAAACAATTGATTTGGTTTTAAAACGGTGTCAAACATTCATGTTTCTGAAGCACGAAGGCACGTGGATTGAAAGAGCAAAGCGAGTGATTTCCACGTAAAGTAAACCTTTTAAATGTGTGTCTTGCTTTGCTCTATCAATCTTTCATCTCTCACCTTCGTAGCAGATTACATCTGATGTGCTGCAGATGTTTCTGCAAGTGAGGGATCATCAGAAAGTGAAGTGATAAGATGCCCATGGAAATATCTGTACCTAGCAGGACGTAAAGAACAATATTCTTAAAAAAAGTAAAACAAGATAACCCATATAAAGTTTATACTAACACAAATTACAAGTGATGTGTGGTTATTGGTGGTTACATTGATTCAGTCACATTTCTGAGGAAATGTTTGCGCTGATTGAGTGAGTGAAGCGAACGAAAATCAGCGTTTGTCATCAGAAACAGCGCTTTTCTGATAAGTTGCTTGATCTTTTTGCTTGACTCCTTGGACGTAAAAAAATAATATTGATCTTCTCTCGAAATAACTGATATCGCATACTACACTCTTATAATTTGCTTGATCGTTTTTTATGTGGAAGGTCTGTATCATAAGTGTTGCAGCAAGAAATCTCCTCGAGCGCAGCGAAACGACGCGGATGAGCATCTTAAAATTGGTTTTGTATTACCTGATGAATTGATGAATTGACGCATGGAAAAATCAAAACAATTGATTTACTTTTAAAAGGATGTCAAACATTCGTGTTTCTGAAGCTCGGAGGCGCGTGGATTGAAAAAGCAAAGCGAGCGATTTCCACGTAAACTAAACCTTTTTAATGAGTTTTGCTTTGCTTTATCAATCTTTCATCTCTCACCTTCGTAGGAGATTACAACTGACGTTCTGCAGATGTTTCTCCAAGTGAGCGATCATCAGAAAGTGAAGTGGTAAGACGCCCATGGAAAAATATGTACTGAGAACAATATTCTTAAATAAGTGAAACAAGAAAACCCATATAAAGTGTATACTAACACAATTTACAAGTGATATGTGGTTCTTGGTGGTTACATTGATTCAGTCACGTCTTTGAGGAAATGTTTGCGCTGATTGAGTGAGCGAAGTGAACGAAAATCAGCGTTTGTCATCAGAAACAGGGCTTTGCTGATAAATTGCTTGATCTTTTTGCTTGACTCTTTAAACGTAAAAACATAATATCTTCTCTCGATATAAACGATATTGCATACTACACTCTTATAATTTGCTTGATCGTTTTTTATGTGGAAGGTTTGTCTGTATCATAAGTATTGCAGCAAGAAATCTCCTCGAGCGTAGCGAGACGACGCGGAATGAGCGAGCGAAGCGAGAGACTCCGCTAGTCTACATCATTAAGGACGTATGATGTACGTGCGTGCGTGCGTGCGTGTGTGTTTGTACCTCGACTCCTCCGGAACCAAAGCACCTACAAAGATGGGAGTAGGACCAAACGAAAGATAATTAAATTGCGCACAGTATAGGCCTATTTTATTAACTGTAACTTGATATTATCACCCTCAAATATGCGAAAAATAACGTTTTTTTTAAACCCTCTGCATGTATGTTCATGACGTCATAGTTTGTTCATGAAAACATCCACGAGGGAAGAGAGATGATCTCTCACCTTCGTAGGAGATTACATCTGACTTTCTGCAGATGCGTCTCCAAGTGAGGGATCATCAGAAAGTGAAGTGATAAGACGCCCATGGAAAAATTTGTACTGAGCAGGACGTAAAGAACAATATTCTTACAATAAGTAAAACAAGAAAACCCATATAAAGTGTATACTGACACAAATTACAAGTGATGTGTGGTTCTTGGTGGTTACACTGATTCAGTCACGCTACTGAGGAAATATTTGCGCTGATTGAGTGAGCGAAGTAAACGAAAATCAGCGTTTGTCATCAGAAATAGCGCTTTTCTGATAAATTGCCTGATCTTTTTGCTTCGAAAGATACAAATGTTGGAATGATTTATGGTTACCATTTGTTTATGCAGTGAAGCCTTCCGAAAAACGTGTAGTGCACTCTGACCATTTACTTGATCGTTTTAGACGCGGAATGTCTGTCAGCAGCACAAGAGTTGCAGGATGAAAGCTCCTCGAGCGTAGCGAGACGACGCGGAATGATCGAGCGAAGCAAGCGACTCCGCTAGTGAAATCTTAAATTCACGTATAAGACAACAAATTTTACTGTTTAAAATCGGTTTTTAAATCTGTGTTTCTATTTATGCCGCCTCCACCACACAAATAAATTGACTTATTTATCTGAATAAATAAACAAATAAAGCTGAATTTTTACGGTGCAAACCACTTTTACGGTTCACACCTCTGTTTAAACTATTAGCACGAAAACGTTACCGTACATTATGTATTTAGCGGTGTGATACACTATCTTCCTAAAACACCTTTGTTTAAACTATTAGCACGAAAACGTTACCGTACATTATGTATTTAGCGGTGTGATTCACTATCTTCCTAAAACAAAACTTGTTAAAGATTCCCGCCAAGCTTTTCGGCTTTTTCAAGTCGTTATATCAAACGCCAATCTCTTTCGCCAACTCAATCTCACCGAGTAACAGTTCTAAGGTTAAACGAAAAATCTGAAAATGCTTACTGCGCAATTTTCAAGTACTCCATTAACGGTTATTATGTGGGATTAAAGGAACATTCATCCCGACTGGCTCTCCTGTATGACTCAGTTTTGCAACAATACTTCACACGCATGTAAATGTTGCACAGGCATTTATTAACACTGGCGATAGCCAGTGTTAGTAAGGATCGACCTAGGACCTCTGTGTTGAACTCTCAACTTTGAGAGCTTATAACTCCGTCAAAAGTAAACATCTTTAAACCAAATTTGGAATCTAGCCTTGACTAGTAAAGGCCTGTCTGCAGTCCAAAAATTGTGAAATTCGGTCCAGCCAAACCCGAGATGCAGACAGGGGCCAAATAGACAACTTCTTGTTCAGCTTCTTGTTGTTGTTGTTGTTGTTGTTCTGGGGATGCTTTCGTCTGTCCTCTCTACAGGTCAAACTATTTGTCCTATAAAGCTGGTTCTTAGCTCATTTTACAGGTATTGCTCTGTAGATGTGCCTTTTTTATAAGGTCTTTTCTAATTGGTCAAGTGGTTCAGAGGTTACGGAGCTCTAAACCACCAGATTGATTGTTTTACATTGTTTTAAACATTGTTATTATGCAACAATACCAATTAGCAAACGCCAGCTGCAAGACATAGACTGAAGATTAAAGGATTTGTTTCTATTGTTACCATTGGCGATAACCAGATTAGTAAGGGTCAGCCTAGGGTCTCTTGTGTTAAACTATCAGCTTTGACCGTCAACTGCACTGTTTTACAGTTTAGCTGCAATTCTAAAAGTAACACGAATTAATAAACAAAAACGGAACGTTAAATGTTTAGAGTAAGGATCTAAAA
>JAHWFP010151401.1:0-45282 GCA_023313725.1 Lithobius niger | reverse complement strand
TACGGTGTGGATAAATTTCATGTAAAACAAAAAAGTAGACTTATGAGTTGACGTAAAATCGATATTTAGAGCAGAGCTCCCCGCTATCATCCTATTCCAATGAAAACTTAGACCGCGCATCAAAACCACAAGGACTATCCAAACCAAGAAAATCGGACAAGGTGTTGAGGATCCATCAGGATGACAAAAGGAAAAGAGGCCTGAGCCATGAGAGGTTTTATTTTATTTTATTTTATTTTATTTACAGAGCATAACGGGCTAGTGCACCATGATCTCTTTCTAGCCATAACCTGCCACGGAGTAGTGCAGGTACCTTGTCACGGCTTCAGACGGGTCATAGTTTTCTTCGAGCGCACACCTTCCGGCTCAAATGGTCCTTGTCACCGCGTTGTGAATCTGGCGCAGACGAGTCCATTCCAGCATTTTTTTTGTTTTGGTGTCCGTTGCTTTTCGCGTTGCGACAATCCCTTTTGCCGAATTTGGTGTTAATGGAGATCTAAATAGACGCAAATCGCTGTAAATAATATAAATGAAAATTGGAAATTAGCCAACAGCAAAAATTATACACTAGAAATGACGTAGTTCAGTAAGCCACCTTTATGCACTTACGTTTCGTCGGAGTGGCACGATACGGATTCGAACCGGCTACCCGGTTTGCCCCCAGATTACTTGCATAGCGCCTTAATCGCTATGGCCACATCCTCCACTGGCATAAAGATAACTCACTGAACCCGTTATTAATTTTCGCTGATGGCTAATTTCCAATTTTCCTTAATGGAGATCTCGGTGGGCTTTTGGAGTGCCCTCATCATTCCACCACTCCTTCTCTACCTAGTTTTCTATCAACTGTGGTGTTTTGTCGAGCCTTGGATCGGCAAGTTTAGTAGGTGCTGATACCTTCAGATTCCTGTTGGTGCTGTTTAGTCTAGCATTAAGTATCCACTGTGTATTTTATCTGGATAGGTGTTATTGTTTATCATGGCAGACGACACACTAGCCTGTATCTTGATATTCATGACGGTTACTCCATCCAGGAGACTGTGAGCTAAACATCAAGGAACAGCAGAATCGGTAGCAGTTAAAAACAAGGTGAGCAACAACTGTCGCTCTTCGGGATGGAATGCTGCTTGGCATCGCTTAACCTTGTGTGATAAGGTAAGCTATCTCGATAGGCCTTGTAGTGTTTAGAATTTGATTTGTCGGTTTTTTGCATCTTTTGTAATGGTATTTTCATGCTAGAGTTTGGTTATTTCTATATTACAAATTTTGTTACATATTGTTTTGTTTAAGTTAACCTTGTTTTGTTTTTGTTTAATATTTTTATATGTTTTATGAAAATCAGTTGTTACCTTATAAGCCAATTAGTGGAAAACCCGAACAAAGTCACCCACACACAGATCCTCTTCACCCTACTGGCCGTCGCTGTCTTCCGTTCTCTCCCCCTCCCCCAGCAATCATGGGTCGCAAATATTCCAACTGCGGCCGGGGAAATAACTATGGCGAATTAATTACAATTAAGCGTCAAACGTTTCACCACCACATTACAGTACAATCTCTTCGCCACCAGATTACAACCAGAGGAATGCACACCCTTGCCCCCCCCCCCCCCCCCGCCAAAAAAAAAAATCCGAGCCCAGCCACGTTGCGCCAGTCTCTTCTCTGTTACGCAAGCTGGCCGCCAACTCCAACTCCTCCTTGGCACCATGTATCACCAACTCATTTATCCGCGGCAGAAATATTTCGTTTGTTTGCATTTGTCTGAACAGAGGCAAACGAAAATTACAAACAAGAAGAGCAAACGTGAACCGAATGAGAACTGTGAGCAAAGCTAAGCAACCTTACTCGGCCTTCTCAAGTGTGTGCACCATATCAGAGGTGATGGCATTGAAGTACTTACCACACCGAGTGAATTTGAAAACTACATTTTTCGTCAATTTTCCTTGATGCGGGTCATGAACCCTGCCAACAATGGCTCGTTATACTATCACAACAATGTCTTGGTTACTAACAATGCAAATCGTTATTGTACAAATGTCCAGATTCCTAAATGTTCATTATCGCTTACTCCATATTCCGTGATGCGGGCGATGAACCGAGCCAAGAATGGCTCGTTATACTATCACAACAATGTCTCGGTTACTAACAATGCAAATCGTTATTGTACAAATAAGTTCGACGATGGTTCGCCAACAATGCCCTTTATTGCAACAATGCCGCAGAGGTATTTGTCCAGATCCCCAATTGATCATCATCGCTTTGCTCCCCGCTAGCAAATTATGATGTTAGATGCCGTTATGATTCACTCATGTTCCTTAGTCTACGCGTGAGGCGTCACTTTCTCATTGATGTTGGGAGGAGTAAACCACTATTTTGCTCAATTCCACCACGTGAGCACACGACCTTACACCTCGTATATGTCCACGCGTAACTTGACGCGCATACAAGCAGACACAGAAAAGAAAGCAGCGCTGGTGTGTCCACGATTACGCGTAAAAAGGGGAGAGAATCACCGACCGACTTGAACTATTTATAAATCCCTCTATTGAATACCCAGTTTCGTCGTAGCTGGAGGGCAGAAAAACCCTTCCTGCCGCCAGGGACGTAAAGGTTTGGGTTAGGGGGACCAGCAACGAGCTGCGATTGCAGAGCTAGCTCTCGGCACGAGGACAAGCCGTCTGTGACGCGATTGACGTCATCCATCGTGGTTATTGTCCTCCATCTTAGTACCCCCAGGGGCTTCCCCTACCTTCCCACCTGCTGGAATAAGAAACGCACCTAATGCAGTGGAAGCATCGCGAAGTTACAATCAAGTTTAAATTTATACAGACGATTACGAGGTTCAACACAGGCACCCAGCGTTTTATTACAGCTTTTTTAAATGTATTTTAGCATTTCAATCAGGTGGCGTGCTGTTGTTAGTTAATAAATCGCTTGAATGTTGTGCGTTACTTGCCTGCGTAAAACGAAGCGAGGATTTCAATATGGCGGGCGCGAGCAACTGTCCTAGCGCATGCACTGATGTTCTTTGCCGCTTGGCATGTTGGGATACAACACGGCGCTGACCTAGTTAGGGCTGGAAGGAACGGGAGAGCTTGTAGTTGCTGGTCCCCCTAACCCAAACCTTTACGTCCCTGCTGCCGCGCGGCTCACGTGGAAAAGTTGACCCTACGCCAACTCCAACTTGCTGCCGATTCGCACTGGATTATGGGTAAGGAACAGGGGAGAAACTAGTTTTCTGCATCTGTGTCTACGCGCGTATACGACGGGTTACGAAGTCATGCTGGGTTACGGTGAATCACGGCAATAGTCTTGAGCTGTGTTCTCTTAATCAAGCCGAGATGTGTGGATTAATCATTCTTGCTTTAAGAAGCCATAATGAAAGATCAACATGGACTTAAGGTAAATCGTTTATCATTATTCTCACGTCATTTAGAATCGACTTTAGAATGTGCCAGATTCTTCATGAATTTTATTGCTTGCTTTCCTGCAATGCTGTGCATGTTTTCCATAAAACTGGGAAATGAACTCACCAGACTTCATCTCCGTCAGTTATGATTTGAGACCTCCGTAACCTTCATAATTTGATCTGAGTCTAAGAACGTTAAATTCCAGTTTGTAATAGCCAATATTATCGGGGCGAAACTGTTATGCCTTCCGATCCAGTTTAATGCTGTTTTGTGATCCATTTGCGTTTTCCCTCCATAGAAATTTCATTGGTGCTACTCACCAATTTTATGATCTGAACAAGCCTAAGGGGAAGAAAAAATTGGTAACATAATTTAATAATTTAAATTACTGGATTAAAAACGTTCATCACTATTAATGTACATTTAGCAACTGATGAATGCTAACATGAATAATTTACAATGTAATTGTGTGGCATGATATTAATATTGTCTACAATAAATTATTATGAGACGGAAATAGAGTCTGAGCAGGATGTGCAGCATTTCGTACTCTGAAACAGAAGCTTGTTTCTGTCCCTATTCTTGCTCAACCAAACGTCTCTCTGCCCTTTGCAATTCGTTGTGATAGCTCTAATTTAGGATTGGGAGCAGTTTTGTTGCAAGAAGGTTTGGCAGCGCCAACTGGTGTTACAAACTCCGTAGCAGATTGTTTATATCGTCATGTGTTATTAAGAGTTGAGGGCATTGTTGGGAACGATGATGCTGCTAAACTTATTGTAGCGCAGAAAAACGACCCTGTTTTAAGCTTAGTATGGAATTTTGTCGTTAAAGTTGATAATTTTCCAACTACTGCTTTAGGTAGAAGAGCTAGACCTTATAATGCGTTTGTTGTAGGTGGCATGTTGGGCCACTCATTTAGGTCTGTTAATGGTCAAATGTGTTTTTGTCTGATTCCACCCTTAGAGAGAAACCGTTTGATTGTTGCTGTTCACTAAGGTCCTGCTACTGGACACTTACGTGTTGTTAAAACTGTCCACTGCCTATAACAGCGTCGCGCGTGGTTTGGTTCATAGTCTAGGGGAAGAATTCAGAAAAGGCCATAGTTTAGGATTTAAGGTCATTTTTTAGTAGGAGTGGTAACTAATTTTTTTCTGAACACGAAGCACACGAAGAAGCTAGATATAAACGTAACCAAATTGTCATTGCAAGTTTAAGACCGGAAATGAGCCGCCATCTTGGAAAAAATGGCACCAGTGACAGATTTTCTAATATTTTTTATATCTCTACTTCTACCAACCCGTTTTTATTTTTCTTTGCACCAAATAAAAGGATTTGAAACGTACTATCCTTCATTACATATTAACACTTTCGATATTTTTAATTATTTGCTAACAGATTTAACTTAAAGATAAAAAAAACATCGTAAAATTTCACTATAAACGTAAATAAACCTCTAACTCTTAGACCAATCATTTTAATGCCTATCTATTCTTGTAGTACTGAGAATTACCGTTAATTTGGCATATAGACCATCTATTTCGGTCGCATAGAAGTAGAGTAAAGGATACGCAAGTATGTGGGTAACATACGGCAGTTCATAAAATAAACATAGTGCAGAACAGTTGGTAAAAAAAATGAGCTGATTGTTCGTTTTCGGGAACCTACCAAATTTTCTCCAGTTATATCTTACATATGGGCTATCGTATTCCATTTAAAAACGAAGTAGCAATGTCATAGCAGTCAAAACGGTCACGGTTTTCAACTAGAATAGTACTCCTTCAAGCGTCCTACTTAACTTAAATGGCTATACTTAGACTTTTTTGAAAGGTTGCGATGTCTTCTTTCCACCAACGCTGAGTAAGTGTAATATTATACATAGCGGCCATTCTATTCTGATTTAAAGGTGAAGTGTTATTGTCAATATCAGTCAAAATGCATATGGTACTGATTTTCGAATTAAATGTACTTTTTCAACCTTCCTAATTTTCATAACTAGGGTATTTATGACGAATGGGCCAGAACTATTGACCTTTAATGCAGCTCATCATTCACTCAGTAATTAGTAATGTACAGAGGTGATAGAGGGTAGGAATTTTCGAATTCAACTACTTTGTAAACCCCCTAAATAATTTATTGATATAATTAGGCTTAATTGGATAATATGTATTCATTCCTTCCAACAAGGATAACACAAATAAAATGAGTTTAAATGCATAATTTGTACACATATTCCAATAATAAAACAAACCACACATGGACCACACATGTCTTGCCTGTCAACCGAATTCCATTTAAAATGCAGGGTGTTATGTCTACAGCTGTTAAATGACATGTTAAACAACAAACGAATGGGGTAATGAGAATCAGAATGTTGAAATATCTAAAACCTCTATTCATTTTCATTAGTAGTGAAAAATTATTACTACACAAAGGAATTTTAAAAAACAAAATGGGAAAATGGTCATAACGCAACTCATATTAAAGATGCCCCACAAAGTCACCCAGTTAAGTTAAATAGGAAGACTGCAGATGTATTTAGAAACTGGGAGTTAGCACTAAAATTAGAACATGTATAGTTAAAACACGATTTTAGATTTTACGTTAAATATGTATTGAAATTTTCTTGTAGCAAATTTTTTGCCTTACATTGTGTCTAACCAGTATGTTTTTGATTTGAATGGTTAAGACGTTACCAGTAAAAGAAACTTTTTTTGGAGGGAGGGGAGTGGTGCATCCCCCATCCCCCCTGTCAGGGAAGGGGGATTCAACGTCTCCCCTATTTTTTCATTTGCAATATAATAAAGTATAACTGGCGTAAATTTGTAAGATTTTTTCGGAAGGCGAGAAATCGGGCCCTTTTCTGTCCCACAACTATTCCTTATAAAAAATACCATGTTACCCATAGATTTGCGTAACCATTAATTCACTTTTATGAGACTGAAATAGGAGTTCTATATACCAAATTAAAGGTAATACTCGGCTAAGACTTTATATAGGCATTAAAACTTTACGTTTACTTTACGTTTATTCCGAAATTGTAGGGTGTGCATTTTATCTTTAAGTTAAAATCTGTTAGTATACCATTAAAAATATCAAAATAATTATTCTATAATGAAAGGCAGTACATTTTAAATCCTTTTATTTGGTGTAAAGAAAAAGAAAAACGGATTAGTAAAAGCCGAGATATTAAAAATATTAGAAAACCTCTCACTGGTGCCATATTTTCCAAGATGGTGGCTCATTTCCGGTCTGAGAATTACGAAGAAAATTTGGTAACGTTTATATCTTGCTTCTTCACATGCTTCTTGTTCATAAAAAAAATAGTTACCACTTCTACTAAAAAATGCCTCCACTCGTTGCATTTTCTGATTTTACTCCTAGTCTAACAGTACCTGATATGCTGAATGTATACGCAAGTGTTTTAAATGTCAATGTTGAAAGTTTCATCTACCAGGTAAACAAGGCTTAATGGGTTCCGCCCCCGTACCACAGTTGCCTGGCGACTGTAATTGTATTGACATTGCTGCAACTGTTATTGTACTGGTATCGCTGGTCCTCTGCCGAGATCTAATAAGGGCAATAATATTTTTATTGGTATTCATCGATTCTTTGATTAAGTGGCCTGAAATTTTTGCCATTAAAAATGCGAAAGCTGTCACTGTGGCAGAGGTTCTCGTTAAGGAAGTTTTTCCAGGTATGGGCAGTGGAAACGGCTAGTATCGGACAATGGTAAACAGTTTTTGAATGGTGTGAAGCAATCTCTAACGTGTACGTTTGGGGTAGGTCAAACTTTTCTATTTTTTTATTCGCCCCAAGGTAATCACACCAAAAGATTAACTGGGTCAGTTAAGTCTTTGATCTGTGTTTGGGCTACGTCAACTTAACAATTTTGGGATTTTGACTTACCCATGAATAATATATAGAGACGATGCTCGAGGCATCCACTCACCCAACTTCCCCGGCGGCAGATGTTAAGTGGAAGAAGTACCACCATTATTACAGTTGTTTTTTGCCGCATGAGGGAAGAAACCGGAGTACTCGGAGGAAACCCTCGTGCAACGGGCGGGAAACAACCGGAGAAAAACCCGTACATATACACTTCCCATCTCCAGGATCGAAGCCGGATCTGTACGAAGCCAGAGATGTACACTGGGACCAGGACGCCTATCGAATCTAACGTCCCAGTGCGCGCAGCTACCCGTGCACCCGTATTTGAGTGCTAAAGCATTGTATGCTGCTGTTTCCCATGCTGGCTTCTCACTCAGGGTGAGAAGCCAATGGTACGGGAAAGAGCTGCAAACAGGAAATGCATTTGCCTGTGGTGACCGAGCCCGAGTTGCAGCAACCTTTGGATAGTCCGACATTGGTTTGGGTTTCTCAACTGTCTCGGCATTTTTAAGTTCATAGTTTGTGCTCGAGCTTATTTGAAAAGAGGGAGCAACCTATTCACGTGTATTTCCTCGTTTAACACAATCCAGCGATGAAAGTGTACAAAACCCAAGGGTAAGGTCGGATTGGATCAGATTTTCCTATCTGCCCGACAGTCAAAAAAGGGCACCTGTGGGGAGGAGGATGTGTCAGTTCTGAATTTTTTAACCATTAGTTGCGTGCATCATGATTTTACGGAAAAAAAAATGTCGGGATGATGGATTGTACAGTATTGATCATTGAATTTTGAACACTTCAAATTCTGCATAGTCCTGAATTCTGCATCCGGATTAATCGTTCCAGGTAGATGCCAATGTTTGTGCAACATCTTTCCATTGTTGAAATAGCTCAAGCAAGTTTCTAAGCTATAGATATTTCGAATGAAATAAGTTTCTAGTAACAATGCTAAATTGTAACAATGGAGTTTTCTTCCAGGAAAAAACGCTGCATCAATGTTTGGTTGGCAAACAAGTGTTCAAAATTCCAATAGTGTTCATTGTGTTACAGTTAGAAGTCACCTGTTCTGGAAGGTCATCGATAAAGACAAGGAAAAGCAGTGGTCCGAGCACCGTTCCCTGTGGAACACTGATAGTGATGGGTGCCCAATCAGAGAGGACCCCATTGCTGCTCACTCACTGGCTACAACCAGTGAGAAAATTTTGTAACTAACGATAAAGTTTTCCCCGAATCCCCTTAGCCTCTAATTTTTTGAGCAAGATGTGGTGGGGGACCGTATCAAAGGTTTTGCGGATGTCAAGAAGGACGACATCACAAGGATACCTGGTGTCGATGGAGGCAGACCAGTAGTGATGAGCCTCGAGCAAGTTGGAGAGACAGGAGCGGTTCTTACGAAAACCATGTTGATTTTCTTTAAGAAGATGGTGGTTCTTGAGATGATCAGAGATGCTCTTCTGAACAATCCTTTCCATAATCTTGGAGAGCTGGGAGCTAAGGCTGATTGGTCAGTAGTTCTGTGGTTGGTTTCTTTCACCGCTCTTGAAGATTGGTGTGATAACTGCAGTCTTCCAGTCAGTAGGAATCTCTCCGGTGTCAATCGATTTACGGAAAATAATCTGGAGAGGTTTTCCCAGGGCAGTCGCACAGTTCTTAAGCATAGCTGGGTGAATATTGTCGTTTCCCACTGCTTTATACGGGTCACACTTATTTAAGTATTCAGAAACAGTTGGTATGTCGATGTTAATGTCAGTAAGTTCAGGAACAATGGTATCAACAGTGGGGCGGGTAGCATCGAGTGAGCCAACGCTGTCAGAGAAGACAGAACAAAAGTAACTGTTGAAAAGACTAGCGATCTCATAGTCATCAGTGATAGTTTCGTTGTTTTGGTTTTTCATACACATGTTGGGCATGGGTTTCCTTTTCGAGCGAAGATAGGAAAACAGTACTTTCCGATTAGTCTTGCTTCTACGCGCCAAATCAGCTTCAAAACTGGCTTTAGAGGATTTGAGTTCTTCAGTAGCGTTGTTACGGGCAATGGTGTATGCTGCAATCTAATTTTCTTTGGTGTTACAAGTCTTGTAAATGAGCCACTTATGTCGCTTGACATTAATCAGGTTCTTCAGTCTTCGGTTAAGCCACTGGCATTTATATTTCTTTTTAGACAACTGTGGGTGAGGAACAAAGCAGGATTCAATTAGATTCAGGAAGTCCTATTGATCTAATTGATCTTCCCAAGATTCAGAACAAAATGAGTCAGTGAATTTTTCATCCCAGTCAATTTTATAAATGATATCACTAATGAGTACGAAGTCGGCCTTCGCATAATGTGGGTGGGGGCACATGATCGTAAGTGTGTACCGATTTTAAGAGTCCAGGTGATGACAACATGATCAGATTTCCCGAATGGCGGATTAGGGGTGAGAGAAGAGACATCTACATTCTGGTTGGTAACCAAGAGGTCGAGCAAAGCCGGAGTCTGACTGCTTCTGTATCTGGTGGGGGAAAGACATGCTGCTTAAGGAAGTGGTCATCAATAAGACTTGAAAGTTGTTAGCTGAAAGTTATTAGCTTTATTGTCTCTAAAGGCGCTCCCTGAAGATAGGGACCAATTGATGTCTGGGTAGTTAAAGTCACCCATAATAATTAGTTCAGACGAGCTAGAGTTTGTG
Organism: Lithobius niger; assembly: GCA_023313725.1. Taxonomy (NCBI): domain Eukaryota; kingdom Metazoa; phylum Arthropoda; class Chilopoda; order Lithobiomorpha; family Lithobiidae; genus Lithobius; species Lithobius niger. The sequence continues at coordinate 35,321 of JAHWFP010151401.1, read as the reverse complement.
ATCTGTTCGGAGAGCATCTTTAGGAAGAGATGATGGGAATGATAATCAGTCTCAGGACCGCGGTAGCAGCAGCCAACAAGAAAAGAGCCAGAGTCAGTACGAACGTTACACCAAACGGATTCCCAGTTGCCTGCCTGGCTAATGCTACATTTAACAAGTGTCGAGTTGAGTGAAGAGACAACTCCAATCAGGACGCCCCCCTTATTACGCTGGCGTCGGTCTGCTCGGTAACACTCTTAGTTAGGCAAGGAGTCAAATATGTCAATGCAATCCGGCGAGTAATGGGTTTCAGTAATGCAAACAATGGATGGTTTTTCAGCATGGATAGCAGTAAGCAGCTCTTTTTTTTTTTGCTTGTTAGTCCCTCTGCCTTAGTGTAGAGGAAGGAGATAGATTCGTAAAAGTTTACTTTATGCATTGTTTTCAGATACAGTTTCCTCCATGTGTTTTCGAACCATTTTTCCTAGAAAGGGCATAATTAAAGCTCCGGCAGGCCAAATGTCAGGACTAGATAGCTTAACGTAGTCCATTTGCGCAGTCTCAATACAAAACAAGGCATAGGTGTTTTGCTTGGTCGCCAGTTTGATTGGTAGTATATTTAAACCAGTACTGTCACGCACAAGATGTGCGATTTGCTGAGACGTAATAGTCGGTTTGAAACGGGAGACAAAAAGTTTTTTTTACTTGCGTAGACGTTTTTTGACCAGTTGCCCTCTGTTGTGTCTTCCATGGGGGCACCATCTCAATTCCACTAGCCGGATTGGTGCCAATAATGGGGTCAGGCTTCTTCCTGTTGACTTTAGTAGTATTTTGCAAAGCATCCATGTGTTGTTTTTTTGGTACGATAGCCATCACCCTGTGAGCCGAGTTGTGATTTGCTCTTAGATTTTGATGCTGAAGGGGACACGACAGGTTTTTGTGGATACCAGCGGTTATTATGTCTGTTGTTCACAACTAAAAAACTGTCTTTGCTTGGTTTTGGGGAGTGATGGTAACTAGGCCTACTTGAGTCCAAGTTGGAATTAGGCGTAGAGTGTTGGTGGCTTTGGTGATTTTGTTCTTTGCTACGAGTTCCATTTCGTCGAACAATAGTGGGAGGGTCGTCTCCCCACGAGTTATCCTGTAGGCTTATTCGTAGACCACTGCATCTGATGGTGTGTATCTCTCGTCCACTGAGAGGTTTTGATCAGCCCAGTAATGAACATTGTGACGATTTATAATGCCATCACGAGTAGACCTGGCTTCATCCGACCGCAACACATTGAAAGGGAGCTGTGGATCATCTCGAAGGCGAATAAGTACTTTGTTGCAATAATCAGAACGCCTTAGGTGGTCCCCTACGTGTAATCCCTTCTGGAAAGTACGTGGTATGAATGGTATTTGTGTTTGTGGAGTACAGCTTCTACTCGTGACTGACTTATTCTCGTGTGCTACTGTGCAGATGAGCAATGAAGGACGCTAGAACTTCACCGTCATCCTCTCTGTTTCCTCCATTTACCGGTCGCCATGTACATGACCTATCACGAGTACTACCGATTTTCCTAATACGTGCAACTAAACGTAAAATAGATTTATGTGTAAGATAACCTCAATCTGGAAACCATCTTTGGTATTCCCTGGCCGCTGGACGTGCATTACGATTGCACTCTCCATAAATAAAAGGCATCGCGCATGTCTCTGCATTTGTATAGCATGGCATGCTGTAAAGTGGCTCACACACAAATCAAAGAAAAAACTGGTTTCTAAGCAGTTACGAATGGAAATTACAATAAAAGTTAGTAATCCAAGCGGTTACTAAATGTTGTGAAACAAGCAAACATAGCCCTTTAAACTCTAAACGGCTAAAACGAATCCCAAGAAAGGAAATCCACAGATAATGATTCTGTGGGAATAAATACGTATTCAGAACACAAATAGAGGAAGGAAATTCTAAAGGAGAATGACTGCAGAAATAACACTTCAAGAACACAAATTTAGCAGAAAATTTATGTTTTGACGTCTTTCCTCACAAGGTTATTTTCTTAAGCCTAGCAAGGTCTATAGTTTAGCCTTTAAAGCAGCTTCCAGTTACTCAACTTCACGTTAGCAGTCCTACTCAACCTCTCAGCTGGGGATTTAACAACCGACAACGGCGGCATTTTAAGGGAGGTCGACTAGCGGTAATACGTTGCCTCCCTGCACGACTGTGCGTTGGAAGGCGATGCTTCCCTGCACGACTGTGCGTTGGAAGGCGATGCTTCCCTGCACGACTGTGCGTTGGAAGGCGATGCTTCCCTGCACGACTGTGCGTTGGAAGGCGATGCTTCCCTGCTCGACGGGGTACTTGAATGGGATGCCATTTAGGGGTCGAAAGTAGCCATTTTACGTTCGTCATGGGTCCTACAAACCTGGTCCGTTTCGTTCTGCTTTTTGCACTGGTAAAAGTCTCTTAGTTGCCTACATATTCCTAATTTGGTGTGTGATGCATCCCTACTCATGTTGTGTGATGCACGTTTAAGAAGTTAGCAGTTGAACATTTAGTTAGTGCGATTAACTTGGCTAATCAGATTAACCTTGGTGGCCTTTCCCTGGTTGAATGATATCGCTACTTTCAAAGTTCGACACTTTTGGGAAACTTGGTGGTCATCAAAAAAACGTTATTGATGGATCTTTCTCTCTATGAATGGTGGACATTCATCCTTTAACTTTTAGTTTTTCTTTATCCCTGCACCTTCTTCTTACATTTTCCACAATTTGAAGGATTTCGGTCGCATTGGGATTTAACCTCAACTTGAGAAAATATCCTCTTAGTTGTTTACAGTTAACAGACACATGTCTGCTAGTGAGGCCGGATGAAACTTTATTTGGGCCGAGGCTCAAAGCCATGCGCCCTGCTGCAGTCTCTAACTTATGCTATACACTTAAAGGGCAATTGCATCCATTTTGACATGCATGTTTGACTTTAACAACAACAACAACAACAACAACAACAATAACAATATAACAATATAACGATATAACAATTTAATTACTGCATCACCAAAACACGACACGGAGGTCGCCATTGTTTTGCTGGAACGCGTAGAAATTAATTCCAACAGACGGATCTCTTCGATTTCGACTCGCAGCCGATTGAGATAGCTGTATTGACTGTGAAGGTTTGACGGCCTTAGCTGGCCACTACACTGCCGGCCACCTAAGGCCACCAGACGCTTGAGCTCCTCACAGTCAATACAGCTATCTCAATCGGTTGCGAGTCGAAATCAAAAAGTGTCATCTGTCAGCATTAATTTCTGAGCGTTCCAGCAAAACAATGGCGATCTCCGTGTCGTGTTTTGGTGATGCAGTAATTAAATTGTTATATCGGACGTCAGTAACATATTCTTGCCGCAATTCTTGTGTTTAGTTATTGTGTAAGTGATCCAAAAGTCAAACATGCATGTCAAAATGGATGTAATTGCCCTTTAATGTTATTCCATACAAACATGACAGACCGAGTGAGGCTGCCAGTTTATCATCAACAATCAATCTTTTAACGATCGGATGTCTACAATCGATGACCTACTGTTACTTGGCGGCGACAAACTAGCGTGTGTCGAGATATTTTTTTTTCTTTTGTAAAATGTTATTTTTTCTTTTTCTCGTTTTGATGGGAGTCGTTTATAATCCAATTAGATCCCAACAAAATAGTTCGTTCTGTTTTTTTTCTCCCTTCTTTATTTTGATGGATCAGCCGATTAGTGCGATAATCAATACAGTCACACTGTAAATCAAGCAAATGGTGTTCCTATCACGAGGTCTATTTATAGTTGCCAATAAAATAGCAGGTAACCATCATCTAACGTGGATCCCACTATTGTTGCGCAAGCCACGGCAACGTCAATGACTGATTATTTCGTCCTTCGTTGTCGTCCAGGCTTTTACCATAAATGTAAGGCCCATGGTTGACTGTCCAAGCCATTGTTGCTTGAAATCTTTGGTTGCAACATGGAAAAGAAACGAAAGGTTTTTTTTTTTTTACGTGTAGAAAAAAACGAGTCCTTAGTATCCAGAGATCGTAGCCAACGCACAGAAGCATGGTCATTAAACTGTATATTTTAGTGAACAAACAACGACGATTAGGTTAAGATCGTTAATCTGCAAAACAGGATTTCCATTACAACTGATCAACAACTCCACTATTTAAATATTTAGACGTACAGCATGCACAGGGTAAAAATGAAAAAAAAAGCAAACAAAATCTACTCTACAAAAATTCAGAGATCGTTTGTGATTTTTTAAGACACGCAAATCAGCCGAGGCTACCAAGTGACAAAATAAAAGCCCAAATTTTCAGCAAACCTCACGTTCAGTCTTTACAAGGGATACCTAAAAGTTGTTTATTTAAAGCAACATACAACTTCCTTTGAAAAAGATGAATTTGAGCTTTGCCCAAAATTTGGGTGTTTTTTTTTTTGTGTGATTGGTATCATAGGGTGTTGTGTGTGTTTTTAAGTGACTCTTTGATACCAGTTTGACGTCTTTTTGACTTTCTTCGTCACAAAAAATAAAACACTTTCCAAACACGTTCGCCTCAAGCAAGTCAAATTAATAAACACTTTCGTCTTAGCGCCTGCTTTGTAATGAAGAAAACGTCAATAAATTCTAAAGGTCAGTCTGGTTGCTACTGGTTGCTAATGCACGGTTCTTACGCAGAACTACACAACAAGCCACATATTACGGCAGACTAACTTACACGCAATGTCAGAAGCATAGGTTTGGCTTGGTAATGAACACTATCATTAACTATTTAGTTGGCATTAGACACCCCTTCATGACCAGGTACGAACATGTGTTTGTAGTAGAAGTGGTAGCAAGCCGCACCAGGTACGAACATGCGTTTGTAGTAGAAGTGGTAGCAAGCCGAATCAGGTACGAACATGCGTTTGTAGTAGAAGTGGTAGCAAGCCGAATCAGGTACGAACATGCGTTTGTAGTAGAAGTGGTAGCAAGCCGAACCAGGTACGAACATGCGTTTATAGTAGAAGTGGTAGCAAGCCAAACCAGGTACGAACATGCGTTTGTAGTAGTTTGCATTCTAGTCTGTTAGCCCTTAAGAGCTACTGGTACGGCGTGTGCAGGGTTGCGTTTGGATGCTGGTCTCCAAGGGGTTAAGTAGTCGTAGGGAATTTAAGTTGGTTGATAAACATGCTTTATTGCGGATAACATTACAGAGCATACTGGTAAATTTTAATTGTTACTGGTAGGATACTGGTGAGTTATATTCCAAAAAGCAGACATTTGCGAGGTCCAGTAAATTAGCTGGCCAAGTGAGTAAAGCGAATGAACCTCGAAAAATTTAACTCGAAAATGTGGCACTTTGCTCTGCTTGTGTGTCTTTTTACTCAGAACGGCCAAACGCATGAACGGGTTCGACTAAAATGTGGTAGGAGTATCATACTAGCCGAGTGTACATGTGGTTGAAGGCTTCACTCCAGCAAAATTTTGCAAAACTAAAAAATGAATACCTCCGTTCATATTCACTATTTTTCGACTAAACCTGGCCAGTTAAACAGGCTATTAGTGAACAGTGGTGCCAGTCTCTTCATCTTGATGTTAAAGCAAAAAAAAAAAACGTTACCTGCACTAAAAAAAAAGTTGCACAACCACTGAATTGTTTGAATGGTGCTGCACAATATATGTGGTGCAGTCGACATGGTGCAGGCGCAGTCATCGTAACGAGTGACAACTGCACCTACACTGTGTGGAACTGGTGTTTCTACAAAAGATGGGTGGGTTTTACGCTTTCTTACTGTTAAATCTTTTGAAAAATGGGAGAAAGCAAATTAGGGTCCCGAAATATAAGTTCGCATTGCATTTTTCGTCCCGTACTACGAGCCTCTGTGTCAGTAATGATAACCGAATTTGTGCATAAACTCTTCTATTGATTGGAGACGTTGACTGCTTAAACTGCCAATCCTTGAAATGAGATCTTTCCTAAATCTGTTTGAATCCAGCCTGAGATAAACCTGCTTGTATTTTATACTTTTTGACCTCCACAGTTGGTATCAACTTAACTGCTTCAACTGGATGTAACTCTTGAGTTAAAACTTTACAACCCAAGTCTATTATAGTGTCCGCGGCCTATCTCGAGTTCTCCGCAGAACGAACACAGATAATCGATTGTACGTTTTCAGTAGCAGAGTGCCTTGTTGATATCCAAGATGGTTACAAAAACAATGGCGGCCATCGATTAAAGCCAGGAAGATGTAGCTGTTCACAAAATACTTGCAGGACTCAAGATACACCAAGCACACAGTAGCACCTTTTGACTTGTTTTTATGAGAGGAGTTACAGGTCCTGATTCCAAATATATATTACACATATTTTTGAGCACTCCGTATAAAGTACACCTTTCTTCAACGAGTTGGCGGCATCCGAAGACGAACTGCTACTGAGTTATTACTAAAAAAAAAAAAAAAAAAATCAGTACGGGACATCTCTAATGCTACATTACTCTAGAAAATTGTCGTTTGCTAACCGTAAGTCATCGACAGCCCCGCCAATGCTAACCGATTAGGAAAACGTATTTTATGACCTGCTCGGAAACAAAATGGTACATGCTTTCTGTCAGAACTTCAAAACACTGGGGGCATGGCGGCTCAAGTTCAGGTTTTCTACAACTAACTGATGCGTGCCAAATTTCAGTGCTGTTACTCAACGCTGCTGGCACGCTATCACAAAACATAGTGGCCACTAAAAGTGCTACACAAGCATATTTAACAGTGTGAAATCGTAAGGATTCACTGGCCTACAACGAATTCATTAGTTCGAAATCAATAGTAAGCAGCAACATTTTTGTCAGTGTTCAGCGTTGACTTACCTATATGTATAGTACCAAGAATTTATATTGTTGGGAAGAGAATTTGTGACTGAGACCCCATACTGAAACGTCCTAGATCCAGTCCTATTAGTTCCGTCTGAGTTTATAGAGGGCGCCACGAGTTTTATGTGGGAATTTCTACTCAGTTTTCAGCATAAAATTAAACTGAAATGAAATTAGGTAGTATTTAATTATTATTTAGTTTAGCTTAGTTGTAATTTAATTTACTTTAGATTTGGGCTGAAAAATGAGCAGAAATTACCAGATGGAACACGTGGCGCCCTCTGAAAACGCTGATGGAACTAATTGAAATGGATCTAGGAAATTTCAATAGTGATTTCTTAGAGTTACAAATTCTCCTCCGTAACCCTATGAATTCTTGATAACACACATGTTTTCAAGTTCTGTAAACAGAATTTTACAAAGAATCTAAGTGTTCTTAATTGTTTCCAGGTTACAGTGTTTCCGGATAATTTTTAAGAACTAGAAGCCACCAGAGGTCGAAACTAATCCATCATGAATCGTAGAGGTGTTACGCCTTTGTCTGTGCGAAGGAAACCACATGGCATCATCACAGAAGAGAAGTCAGTTCAACAGTCACTTATTTACGGAATGAGTCGACCCATTATTTTGTTGGGCCAAATTTTGGGTGTTCTGTCGTGGGACTTAAGCCTTGATGGACTCAGTAAACCGAAGAGCTTCAGTTCCAGCCGCATTTTGAACATATTATACAAGTCGGCTGCAGTCGCCATTGTCCTTTATGTGGTATTGTTGCAAGGTATAAAATTCATGGAGACCAAAATGCTGAGTGCGATCAGCCAGCTAGCATATAAATGTGTTAAGCTGACACAAATGTCCTATGTGCTCTTCGTCGTATGTTTTTGCCTGTTGAAAGAAAAACGGTTCCAGAAGATGCTGGTACTTTTCAGCAAGGCCGAAAGCCTGTTGGAGTTGCGAATTCAAAGGCGAGGATTCCAAATGAAGCATATTGTCCTCCAGTGCGTCCTTACCCTGGAATTATTTGTATCGTGGACGGTAATTGCATTCATTGGAAAATCATCGGTCTTCGCGGCAGTGTCGTACTCGGTTAACCTTTTTCTTGTTTTGGCTTATGACTTGTTTGTTCTCGTATTCTTCTTTGTGGCTAGCAACCTGTGTGCCCATTGTTTCTCATCTCTTAACTGTAAGCTGAATAAATACTTAACTGTGGAGTTACCTGCTGGCAGCCATCATCTCGATCAAATTCGCGTATGTTACGAACGCATGTATGAAGTTGCAACTTCTCTAGAACAAACGTTTAGCAGTCTCATAACTGCAAATTTAGCACTTCAAACTGTTACCGTTTGTTTAATTTCTTACATGTCATTAAATATTACCTTTGAGCTACGAGACTTACCTTTTGTCTTCGAGTTATTCATCACAATGTACAGAATATATGCAACAGCTACTGCAGCCGGCAATATCACAATCCAGGTAAGTCAACTGCTCAGGCTTGTGATATCTTTAACAGACCATGCCACAAGTTTGGGCAGCTATACACTAAATTACCCATACCGGGTGTCCCAAAGGTCAGGGGTCACCAAAGGTCAGGGGTCACCCGGTTGATATAGCGGGGTGACATACCGGGTGTTTATGCTCATATGCCCGGGAATTTTTATCTTTGTTCCATCACGAAGAAAGATAGAAATCCCCAGTATATCACCATGACCACCGATGTATCTCCCAGGTATATCACCCGGGTGACCCTGACTTTTGGGACGGCCGGTGAATGTGTAGTTTACAATTCTGCCGCTGCGATCGGCTCTAGTTAATACTAATAGATTTGCCTAAATTAATGTTTACTCTTGAAGCAGTCATGGTTTTTCGATCAGTGTCCTTTACCCGCCTGGCACTAATTAAAAAACCATGGTCGAACGAAACTCGTTGTAACTAGAATCCCACTGTGTCAAACTTCATGGATTATTGAGAAATGACACATTTTTGATGTATTGGCAAGGCCTTAACAAAACTGAATTAAAATGGTGTTATAGGTGTGGCGGGATTCACCGCTTGTTCTTTACATATACAAGTAAAAAAGGGATTTATGACATTTTCATCAGGTATCAAGGTTTCAAGGTAAAACTGACAAGCAAGGAACGTTTGAGGTGGCAGGGTGGGACCAATCAATGCTACGCAGCAGGCCCTTGGAGGAGCTATTGCCGATCGAAAGTTTCCATCGGCATGTACGGGTGAGATTACCGAGGATTCCACACAGTTCGTGACTCATTGGTGAAAAACCAAAACAAAGAAAGCAGACCTCGAAGAGCTCACTGATTTTTCTGGCAAATGATGCTTACTCTTGCAAAATCCATAGAAGAGGTTCATTTCTTCAGTTAGTGGTAGGTCTGAACAAAATTAATGAATCTTATAACAAAATCTGATGGCATAGCCTTTATTAAACATTAGAATAGCCCTTACTAAAACTGTTAACGGGAACCAGCAAACATGTCAACTGATGCAGTTTGTGATAGGATAAGCACTTTGGTACAGTGTTTCTCACGTTTTTATGTTAAAAAAAACGTCATTGCACATTTTGCCGTAAAATTTGTATTGTCCTTCTCTAACTAAGCTAACAACCGCTATGGAAACCTGCTGGACGACAATGCCCAAAAATAACGCCTATCGTGCCTGTGACGTTACACATACGAAGGAAGTAAAGACAGGAAGCCAAAGGCTCAACAAGAGTTAAATAAATACAGACGCAAACCTATTTATGTTGCCTTTTGGACTTATATGTCAGACCGCCAAAGCGGGGAATCGAACCCACGACCTTTGAAACCAAAGACCAAGGTCCTACTGCTCAGGCCGTGTCAGTATGGCTCAGCGGAATGACCTCGGTGTTTGGTTTCAAAGGTCGTGGGTTCGATTCCCAGCTTTGGCAGTCTGACATACTAATCCGAAAGGCAACGTAAATAGTTTTACATCTGTATTTATTTTACGTAGGAAGTGTTAAGAGTTCAAAAAAAATCTGCCAACACATCTTGTTAAAATGGTACACTGACAGTGGCGGATCTAGACTGGTGGGCGTGGTGGGTTTATCACATTATCACAGGGGCACTGAGGCACCTGCCAGTATAGCCGTGGGGGTAACCAGATCGTCCAAAATTAGTGCATGGGGGGGGGGGGGGTGCAGCTGCACCCACAACCCACCACTGGATCCGCCACTGTACACTGATTGTCGATCTGAAGCCGTCGACCTTGCAGTCGTTGGTTATGCGACTGGAAGCTAAAACATACCTTTGCATGCCGCCTGAGTCGGCATATCCCACATGCACAAACAAGGAAATTAATCTTAGCCATTGCGACACGTTTGCTACTGACACTACTTTTCGTTTCTACTGGAGAATCTTCTTGCAAGCACAACTACCAGTCACACATCTGGCAGCGGTTCCTCTGGCAGCACATAATCAGAACGGGATTAGCAAACATACTAATGCCTCCCTATCAGAACTGCAGGAAACTCACTGACAGACTATATCTTGCTAGCATAGTCCGATGCACACAATACCATTTTGACTTGGGCCAACTCAAATGGTTTATCATTTAATGAATCTAAGTGTAAAGTTCTACCACTTAAGACCTAATAACCCAAAACACACATACTTAAGGTCTACAATGCTTCTTTCTGTCCAATAAATTCGGGATCTTGGAGTTATTGTCGATGCCAGTCTGAAATTCCATTCCCAGTCACTTACTGCTTCGTCTAAAGCTAGACGCACTGGCAATTATCTTCTCAAATACTTAACATCACCTAGTTCTACTATGTTGAAGTTTGTCATCACTAATTTTGTTCGACCTCACCTTGAATATTGTATCCAGGCATGGAGGCCTTACTACCAGAAGTCGCTTCAACTCCTTAAGCGAACTTTTCGCTATTTCACAAAACGCTGTTCTTCCCTCTCTGCTTTATCTTACCATGAAAGACTCAAACTCCTCGGGCTACCATCCCTTGCTACTCGTTTTGACAGAGGCGATCTGTTGTTAGTGTACAAAATTCTAAAAGGTTGTGAGGGCCTCTATCCTAACACCTTCTTCACTCCTTCTCTTTCTCTTACCACCCGGGGGCATACTCTCAAACTTCAGCATGGATCTTTAAATTCAAACTCGAGGAAGGGAGTTTTTTCGCAAAGAGTTGTCTTCGGGTGGAACGCCTTGCCGTCTCATATCGTCAATGCACCTTGTGTCAATGCATGGAAAGCTCAATTTGATAATTTATTTTCGTAAATCTTCTCCTGGGCATTACAGGCATTACGCCTTTGCCGTCTCAATTTAACTTTCTGAAAACCTTTGGATAAAGCACATGGTTTATTTTTCGTGGTGTGTGTTATTTCAAAACCAGGTTTATGCTGAGGTTGGTTGTGAGGTGGTAAGGTCGGATGGGGTACAATACGGAGTACCTCAGTTGGCAGTTCTTTCATTCACTATCAACCTCGGCATACTCCCACGGTGTCGTCGAGCTAAACTACAAAAGCACTAATGTACATCAAGTAACAAAATGAATTCTACACAAATTGTAAGCAAAGTGGGAAAAGTGGATGAGTGGTCGCAAAAGCCGTTATTATTTTGCACGCTTGTGCAGGTGGGAGAGGCCGACTCTCCCAAGAGCTACATTTTCGCTTCCGGTAGCAAAACCAGCAGTCGCAAGATCGACGATGCTGTCGCTCCGCTGTCCAGCAGTGGGTTGACTGACCATGCCGAAGTTGTATGGTCAGTAATCCCTGGACAATACCTTGTAAACAGAAAGTTAACCTTAACAGTGATATCAAGCCTTTCAGAAGCTTTTAAACATATTTTTTCGAACCTGTTTGAATACTGTGTAAGTAAGATTACTGTTTCAACCTTTTGCCCCGTGCATGTGACTACGCAAAAAAAATCCTTGCAGGTCATTGGATCTTATGCCACGCACAGATCCGAAAGAGCTAAGTAACACTTCTTAAGTTCTGCCTCCTGGAAAAGAAAGCATTATTTACATTATATTTATTTGTCTTAAAACGTTTATTTTCTGCACCAAAAAAGTTTAATACGTAAAATTCAACCATATTTGGAATTTTTCAAGCATTTGTTTATTTCTGAGCAAATTAAATAAGCCTAAATCACATACACCTTGGCACGCCCCTTAGTAGGTAAACAGCTAAAACAGAGCCTCCTTTTCCCCCCAATTGTCCCAATTTAATTATGCACCAAATATTTCACCTTTAATTATCCGCATCCCATTTGTGATTTAAAACAGGGAATTGTTTAGTGGCATGCGAGCACAATAACACCAATATAAATCTGACCAAATAAACATCAAGAAAGCAATGAATTAATCCATGTTTATGAATTACTCCATCCCCTTCCGTTGAACCATCGCTCGTCCATCACATCAAGTCCCACCCAACAACAGTCCCAAATGTATTGGTATTGTCATTTTTATTTTGAAACCGCTGGGGAAGCAACTCGGCGATAATTTGCTTGGTGTATTTTTTACTTGTATGAGTTTTAGTTTGGTGGACTAATTATGAATATGATCAGCACAATGCTGTGAATCTGGGCAGTGAAACAATGTTACCGTTGCACTGCGACCTCTTTCAAATCAGGACGTATCCAATAGTAAAGAAGAAAAAAATAATTGAGGAGTTCCCTGGAAAAAGGGCACTAATGAAAAATACATGTTTTGAAAAAAGGGCAAAAAACTGAGAACTAGTATTTTATGCTTAATCTTTGAAAGTTAGCATTTTCTGATGGGGTATTATATTCATGTTCCTTTTTAAAACATATTTTTGTAGCAGATATGGTCAGGAAAATAGGAAATTAGCGAAAAAATCGTCAGTGACACTGGCGGCGGCCATGTTGAAAAGCAGCGCCATCTCGTGGCGACATCCAGCGTAAAATAAAAAAAAAATACTTGTAAAACGCTTCTGTTGGTCGACTTCCTACCGTTTGTGCCCTTATTCCATAGACTGAGAGGTGTTCTCTATCAGTTTTTATTAGGAGGTGAAAAAAGGGCACAAGTGACATTATGCCTTTTTTCCAGGGAACTCCTCAAATAAGCCCGACGACGGAAAGCCAGTTTCGTGAGGGTAAGTGAGAGGCTGTCACGCTGTGAGATGAAATTACCAACCTTTGCACTGCACAAATGGTATTTTTTTGGAAAGCTCCCCTCTTGGAGCAAGTTCCGTGTGGAATGGGTTAATCACTGTTTGGAAAAATGATCGTGGAAATACGATGAAAAGTGGAAAGTTTTATAAGCACATCTCAACTATTTCCTTAGCATTTATAGTTCATAGTCAAATTACCAACCTCAGTTTCCTTAGACGTATTATCCTTTTGTTGCTATTGGTGTAAAAATAACGTTAACATTTTTAGGGGAGCAGTTGGGTGGGTATGGAAATGTATTGAGGAAGAAGGCATTCGCCCCTACTTTCCCTATTCGTCTACTTCTTCTCTGCGCAGCTTGTTGCCCGGTCCGATACATTGTTTTTTGCAGTGTAGCACTACAGTTTTATTTTACAGGATTTGCACTAGATGCAGTGTTTCTATTCATCCCCCCCCCTCCCGTTTTTGTTTCTTATGATTACATTAATTTTCAGGCAAAAGCTGGATTGCATAGTATGCATAACATTCACTGTAAAGATTTGGAAACCAATGACCGATTTCAGGTAAAATAGATATTAAAAATAACATTTAACACATTTTTATAACACTGGTTATCAGTGGGCGTACCAGGGTGTTCCAAATGTCGGACCTACCTGAAATACATCCAGAATGGCGCCAAATACACTTAAAACAAGTAAGTAGTGATAATGAGGAAACATTGGGGAGTCACTTGAGTGTAAATAAAATAACTTTGATGACTTCCATTATGGACATCTCATTACTAACTTCCAAAGAAAGCACCATAGACGACTGGTGTATTTGAAAGTTTAGAAAATTATTAAACACTTACAATTCTCTCCCCCCCCAAAAAAAAAAGTAAAACTGAATGAAAATCTATGTGCAATTGCCAATTTTATGTGAAAAATACGTTTCCTGCAAACGCTTCACTGTATGGGGAACTTGCCAGGCACTGAAGTAAACGGCGAAGAAAATGGCATTGACCAACTAGGAACTCAGTTTTGTTATGCAGAGATGAACTTTAAGTTAGGGTGCGTTTCCCCAGCGACTCGCCTTTGCATTCTCAATCGCGATGGCAACTCAATCGCGATGGCAAAGGTGACATTGCCATGGTAACAACGCTAAATGGATTAGCTAACTCCGACATCGTTTGAGTAAATACTTGCAGTCTTATAATCCGTGCTAATAATATAAAGAATTCCTCATGACGAAACAATTTTCCTAAACGCTTCTGAACTCACGTTATTTGCTGTTTTCGTTGCGAGGCGGCCGACATAAAACCGCCGCCATGTTGGAATTTTAGATGATTTCTAGTTTCTAGCTGCGAGAATGCAAAAGCGAGTGGTTGCATAAACCCGGCCTTACAACTAGTTTGTTACTTACTAGAACTCGCTAGACTCAACTAAGTAAAATGTTTGTAGTATCTAACAGGCTTAGCTCAAGTAAACCTATCAAAGTAAACTGTTTAAACTAGCTAACTCGCTTAACTCATCAAACTAAGCTGTTTGAACTAGCTAAATCGCTCAGCCCATCTAAGTAAGCTGTTTGCAGTAGCTAACATGCTTTATTCATATAAGTAAGCTGTTTGAATCATCTAACAGGCTTAACTCTTAAACTAAGCTGTTTGAACTACCCAACTTGCTTCACTCATCAAACTAAGCTGTTTGCAGTAGCTAACACGCATTACTCATCAAACTAAACTGTTTAAACTAGCTGACTCCGTGGAGTTCCGTTGTGTAAATAAGTGTAAAAAACTTGTGTGTAAACGACTTATAAATACTACACAGACTGCAAAATTGTTACTGTAAGACTGTTTTAATGAACTCTACTGATTCTCTAGTGGGGGTTTAATGTTTGACTAACAAAGTGGGGAGAGGCGGAGAGGGTTAAGGACCCAACCAAGATGAACATCACATTTATATGGAATAAAAAATAAAGAAATGGGTACAATAAGGCAGACATCAATCAAGAAGGTGCTCGTAGTAGTGGACTTTGCCATTACGGCATTATGGCACACTGTAGCACCGCGCGAATGCTGCTGTGGAATGGCTATATATGTTGCGCGTATTAGTTTCTGCAGATTTTCAGCCATTGTTGTGATGGGCTACTTTGACTTTGAGTTAAGCAGCATTGGCCCCGATTGGTACTTGGCTGGGTGACCTCATGAGAATCCATTCCGGGTGTTGCAGACATAGGGCCTTAGGGCTTCGTCGGGCAGATGACCGGGTGCGGTTAACGCTCGCTAAAACTCTTTGACTTTAAGTTAGCCCACCAGGAAAAAAGCCAGTTATATTAGATATGGCAATTGAGCAGGCGAGCCATCCCCACTGTCCTGGGAACAAGGCCATTGTATCCAACCGATGTCGCATAGTACGATGGAAACGTGGTGGGGGCTCCTTCAAGTTGGTACCAAATTCTTTGCATGGTCGTCAATGGCAGTGTGTCCCCCACTAGGCCAGTGATATGTCCACAAATGATTTTGCACATGACATTAAACTGTCATTGTTCCTGTTGTCAGGCTTCTGGCAACAAGAGGATTCTCGTCTGTCACAGTGCACATTGTGTGTATTTACCATGCCATCCGGGTAAATTGCCAAAATGCATGATTGGAAAATAAATGGACATCAGTAATTCTTGCCAAAAACCAAATTCAGAAGTAGAATTGAGGTTATAATCTGACGCTCGCAACACCTGAGGAAAATGAAGAGTATATGTGTGGGAAATTCCCCACAAGTGATTCAAAACATCGAACTTGGTTTCGCGTTCAGTTACGTTAATGCGTAATTTAGACGTAGTTTGGAATGTTTAGCCCTCAGTCTGGCAGTGTGGGCTGATTCCCAAGCAGGTGTGGTCTTCTTAGAAGTGTAGGCGTCAGCTCTTGGATGGTCTGGTTTTCTGGTCTTGAATGCAGAATAGAACTACATACTGCTGTTTGCTCTGGAAATATTGTGCATGATTCTTGGATACCTGATCACAGGGGTGTATATATGGCAATGATGAGACTGATCGTTTAGCTAGTTGTGGTAAATGGATTGGTAACGGAAAAGACTTTAAAACTTTCGGGGTTGGGATCTGCAATTTTGCATTCCATCCTTTAGTATGGGAGGATGATTGGTTGGCAGAACATTGAGGGTGGGACTCAGATTCATTCTCTATCTCCGTTCCATTTGATCTAGCTTGCTTTTTCCGTGGTGTTGTACGTTGCTTACAGAACTCATTTTGTTAAACAGTCACGTACACGAAATGGAACTTCAGCCTTTGCCAATGTGTGCATGTGGGATGGGGTGGAAAACTGTGGAACATTTTTTGTTTATATGAGGTGCACCGCAGTTTACTCCGTCATATTTTGGGACCCTAGTTGCATAATTGCAGTGATTTTCAACCTATAGGTCGCGGATATCCACTTGGGGGTCGCGATACATAATTATGCAGGAAATAAAATATTTAACTTTTTTTTTAATCTGTTAACCTTAAAATCTTTTTTTCTCCTGAAATTTAATCATTAATATAATTAACTAATTGTAAAGTTCTTTTATCGCTTTAAAATCTAATTCTAATAATAATCTCTCCATTCTAACAACTATTCTTTCTAATCTAAAAGAACTTAGAGGGCGGGGGGAGGGGAGGGTGCGATTTTTTTTTTTTTTATGAGCAAATGACGACTTTTAAAATGCTTAAAATGTAAAGAAAAAAGTGTTGGCTTCCCGGAACTCCGCCTCGGACCCCGCTCGGTGAGCTTACAACGCTCTCCCAGACCCCCTAGTTGTGAAACCGACGGGTGAAGGAATTTACTTGGGGGAGGAGTAGCGGACAATTTTTTTTTGAAAAAGGTTGGGAACCACTGGCATTTTGTTGGATGTGATACGTACGTTTTAGGGTAGTGCCTTTGTTGTCTTCTTGCGGTGGTACGATTCTGCGGGGAAACTAGATGGTTCCGTAGTTGCTATTAGGTCATTAGGTGTCGATAGGTTTAATTTATGATGTGTAACTAAGTTTCACTGTGTTCATTTTTTTTTAATTACGTGCATTAGTTCGATGATTTTGTATTGTCGTAGTGCACTTGTATTTTCCCAATGTTCTGAAGCATATGACCCCTTGAGGGTCAGTGAATTCGTCCCTGCAATAAATTCGTCCAACTTACCGTCCCTGGTATTGTTGTAAGGATGGATTGTTGCATTGCCACTTTTACAAATAGTGGTTGACACTTTTTACGCTTTTAATGTAAAAAAGTTAATTTCACTGAGAAACTGTTAAACGTTTCAGAAAACAGTTAAATGTTAACTTGGCTATCGCCAAAACTAACGTCAGAGAAGTTAAAACGATGAATTCTAGAACTTTTACGAACCGAAACTGTTGTTTAGGTCAAATAATATTATGATTAGCTGGTTAGCTTTTTCGTGTTAGTACCAATTCAAACATTCCTAGAATAAATAAGGTCTTGCCTGTCGTGAGTAAATCGCGTCGGTTTATTTCTGAACCATCGGATGATTGATGTTGTCATAACGATCGCGAACACTTCTCATCGGACGGAAAGTGACCTCATCACATGATAATGGATGGAAACTTTCTTTTGAGGACACGTAGGACAAATTGATGGCTGATATAAAGTTCCCTGCCAAGTACACGACTTGCAGACTAGTGGGTTTTGACCACTGCTGTTACTACCATCACACTTTGCAGGTTTGACGGCTGTCAGCCATAGTCGTTGTGCCAGAAGGCAGGACGGGTTTTAAAAGTGCCCTTTTTCAAGAAACTGGCAATTGTCCTATTTACCATTCCTTTTGGTAGCTGCCTTTGTTGAGGACCCGTTCTGCATAAATTCGAAGACTGCACGAACTTTCTCCTGGGTCAAACCTTGGCACAGGATCATGTCCACTGATTCCTCATTAACGTAGGCTGTCAGCGGTGTGTGGCTCAAAGTGAAATGTGCTGAATTGCAGTTGGTTATTTTCTTATCTATCTGATTTAGAGCAGTTGAACTCCGATTGAAGCGTGCTGAAATGCACTTACTTTTTCCAGCTTCTTCAGCCGTATACGATATGCTTCAATACCTGACAAGTCGCACTTGCAGTGAAGTTCATCTGCAGGAAGTGCATTTTGTACAACGTAACAATGACATTTCTGCATGTATTTTCATCATTCCCCCTTTTTTGTGTGTGGGGAGAATGGTTGGCAGTGTTTAATGATTTCTTACAACTTTAAAACGTACATTGGTCTATGGTGATTCCTCTGGACATTTGTAGTGTGATGGCTTTAATGGACGTTATCAAGGGCATTGTACTTACACTCATCTGATTCACCACTGTGTTCTCATTATTACTGTAAACTTGTTTTAAGAGTATTCGGCACCATTTTGGATATATTCAGGTAGGCCTGACTTCTGGACCTCCCTATATTTATGATTGTTTGTGTATAGTTCATTCCTTTGAAGGGTACTGCAACAGATTGCACTGCACTGCACTCCATAATTTAGATTCAGAAACGTCTTGTGCTTTTTTCTGAAAGGGTTTGGTTGCAGTAGCAAGTAGAGTGATGCCACCAGTTTTGACAAAAAAGGTTCATGATAACAGGTGTATTATGTCTTTGCTCTGGAAGTTTGGACAGGAAGCAACTAATTTTCGGAGGAAAAAGTAAACATTATCAAGCATAACTTTTTATGTCGCTCCTGAGGGTATTTAAGCGGGGTTGACTGCAATTAAATTCCCACAAAAAAGTGCACATTATCATGCGCAACTTCCTGTGTCATTTCTGAAGGAGCATGACGGAGAGAAAAAGTTAAGTGATGCAACCAAATTTTCACAGAAAAAGTATATATTATCGTGCATAAATTCATGTGCTTTTCTAAGGTAGTTAGCTGGAGAGAGAAATGGGCTGACGCAATTAAATTCCCATAAAAAAGTGCATATTATCATGCACAACTTACTGTGTCATTCCTAAAGGAGCTGGATGGAGCAAGAAAGTGGGGTGATGCAATCAAAGTCCAACAAAAAGTGTACCATGCATAAATTCATGTTTCGTTCTAAGGGAGTTAGCTGGAGTGAGAAATGGGTTAATGCAGTTAAATTCCTACAAAAAAGTGCGTATTATCATGCACAACTTCCTGTGTCGTTCCTGAAGGAGTTAGTGGAGCAAGTCAGTGCGGTGACGAAACCAAATTTTCACAGAAAAAGTACATAGTATCATGCATAAATTCATGTGCCTTTTAACGGCGTAAGTTAGCTGGATGCACGAAATGGGTTGATGCAATTATATTCCAACAAAAACGTGCATGTTATCATGCACAACTTCCTGTGTCATTCCTAAAGGAGCTGGATGGAGCTAGAAAGTAGGGTGATACAACCAAACTCCCAAGACAAAGGACATCAAGCAAAACTTCCTGTACCTTTTCTTTGGAAGTTTACCGGTGCCAGGAAATAGGCTCATGCGTTCTAATTAACACTGGACTGTGTTGTAATTTAGCACTAGGGCTTTTACGAAATCGGTAAATTTGGTGTTTTAGCACGAAATTTCCTTCCAGTTTTAATTTACCCTGTCTGATGGTCGAGGGAAAGTTGCTGGAGTTAAGTGCTAAAACCTCAAAATTATGCATTTCACAAGAGCACAAGCACTTCTCGGTATAGCAGAATTTATACATTACATCTGAATCAAATCAAACAACTTTCCCCCACATTTTAATTAAAAATAAAAGAATTCAAATTAACTATTAAAATTAGGTAATATTTGAATTAACAGTTAAATTTTGAAGGTGATAAGTAAAATTTGTAAAATTCTCATTTAACATCGTAAAACGTAACTTTAAAATTATTGCTCGTTAATGTTTTCACCATCTTGTGACAAATGCAGTTACAATAAATAAAGCCCACATTTTCCAAGGATGGCTTAACAAAGCGATGATATCAGTAACGAAATTACGACAGCGAAAAGTTTTCTGACTAAGCAAAGCTTGCCTTTATGTAAATCCATGTTGCGTAGATTTGTTGGTAGGCATGTTGAAATATTCTGTTGTTCCAATTTTTTTCCAGATAATGATTTTGGCCAATAAATTAAGCCAATGCCCAGTCGAAATATCTGCTGCAGGAGGACTTTTTACAATCAATAAGAAAACATTCACAACCGTAAGTGTATAAATGTAAATCTACCCCAAAACAAAACTTGTTAAGGATTCCCGCCAAGCTTTTCGGCCGTGGGAAGTCGTGATATCAAACGCCAAGCTCTTTCGCCAAGCTAATCCCACCGAATGTTAAATGAAGGTTAAATGAAATATCTGAAAATTGCTTACTGCGCAATTTTCAATTTTTTCATTTAGCGTTTGAAGTATTAGTCGGTGGGATTAGCTTGGCGAAAGAGCTTGGCGTTTGATATCACTACTTCCCATGGCCGAAAAGCTTGGCGGGAATCCTTAACAAGTTTTGTTTTGGGGTAGATATCAGATTTCTTTGGTCCAAATTGATGAAATCCATTTTTTTTTCTTTGGTAAATAACCATTGGCAGAAAGTAGGCCCCACGTTAAAAAATTTCATTGATTATTCAGTATTGAAGATAAAAACTTGTTAACATAAAAAAATAATGCAATCATGGGTGACGTTTTGCCCACAACTTGCAAGAGACGTAGTCAGACTCTGACGACAAGCAGAAAAAGAACATTTACACTCTATTTCTCTAATAGTGTTTTTTTTGTTTGTGTATCTGCCCCACTAAAAAACTTGACAGTTAGACACTCTACCATTATGAAATTTGTACTGAATATTCTCCTGGGAATTTCTAGGTCAATGCTACTATTTTCAGCTATCCGTGTTGTTCCCATCCTTAGATATGGACATTTCAAGTATATGGACATTTGGTGTTAACAACGAACTACATAACAATAAATACGTAACAATGACAACATGCAGTACCGAGCCCTATTGTATTCACATCCTTAAAAGTACTAGTCCTATTATTTTCAAAGTGAAAATAATGTTGCCACGTCAGCGTCACGACCAGCAGCTAAATAATAATTAATAAACAAAAACGGAACGTTAAATGTTTAGAGTAAGGGTCAAAAGTCAAAACCTAGAAGGAACACGGACAAGCTTTGACAGTTAGGGTCTAGGGCGTAACATTTTGTCAGTAAGAGGCTGGTAAGCATTAGACCCTTACTACTCGGTGGTTAGCTTAGTCTAGTCTGTTCGGACAGAACGTGTGTATGAACGGTTGTAGCAGGTAGGGATGAAGGTTTAATAAAAAAGGACGGAGTTACCATTCCCCCTTGTTTCATTTAAGGGTTGTTTAACATTGTAAGGACATCACCAAACTGATACAGGGGTGAAGGATTAATTATAAAAAGACTGAGTTACCCTTCACCCCTTTTTAGTCTTCTGTACAGCCGTACCAGCTGAGAAGACTATTGCAACGACTTTGTCCGTCCGTCCGTCGCTTTTTTCAACTTCGCAACGGTACCAGATAGAGACGACCACTGTTTACAACGTTAGATTCAGTGTCAAGAGTTAGTTAAATAACATGGTAAATTAAAACATCGTTACCTCCTTATAGCTAACAGACTTCTTCGACGTAACTAAATTAAATAATAACATTTCATCATCGAATTGAAATCCTAAGGATTTGTGTTAACGCAGCCTTAAAAACCAAAAACATTTTATCTTCGTTTAAAAGAGTCTTGTCGCATTGTTGCATGAATGATAGGCTTACGGTCGAACCAAATTCTCCATTAGGCCTATCTGCTACTTACGAAACTAAAACTGCCGTTAAAAAAATTAGGCCTAAAAAATGAAATTAGATCTAAAATCATGTTACGATGGCAACGTCAAGATGCTACGAGTCGCTGCTGGCTTTCTCAACAGCGTCTCTCCTGTCACTTCCCTTCTACCACTGATCTATATAGGCTACGTTGCTCATTACGTTATAACACTGTACCTGTGTGCCCGGAGGCATACCATGTTGCAAAATTGAATAGGCTTACTGTATACAATCCAAATCTCCGTTAGTTGCTACTTACGAAATAAAAGTTGTAAATTAGGCCTAAACGCTGAATACCTAACACCTAAAATATAAATAAGCTTAAAAGCTAATACATTTTTGACGGGCAATTATGATGGTTATTGCTTTTAGATTATATAATAGTGATAGCTGTTGCAATGCGTGATAGGGAAGTGTGCGTCACTATTGGTAGTGACAGAACTGTACAGAAGACCGGATGTGACTAGGTAGTCCCTGTAGCCGCTTGTTTTAATTTGGTGTTGTTCAATATTGTTCACGTTGTAAGGAGCACCACTAAACGAAACAGGAGTAAAAGCTGAGTGAAAATGGGGAGTGTTATAATTTTAGTGTTGTCTTTATACAATTTCAGTCATTGTAGTTTATTTGTAATTTTATGTTTGTCACGTGTTAAATTAAGTACATTATACAATCATCTGTTAGGTGTTGTCAGGTTTTTAATGACATCCATTGTAAGTTGTTAACAAAACGTCATCTCCCAGTATATTTTTCATGCCAACAGTATAGTACATGAACGTTTTTAATGATAAGCTCTAGTTTCTGTCTTTGGGCTATTCTAACTACTAACAGGGTAAGTAAACAATGTTTTCATTTGTAAATAACAGAGTAACTATTTTTTTTTACAGTATTGTTACGTTCCGTATTTTCAGATCATGGGTACCATACTAACGTACCTCATCGTTTTGATGCAAATTTTGCCATCCGGATCGAATGACGGAAAGGATCAAAATCGTTCGCTCTCGAATAGTACATAATTTTTTCAAGGAATAAAAAATAAACAGTCTTCGACGCACACCTGTTGTTTACTTGAAGTGTAAGTTTTGCATTGTACTAAAAATACTTATAATTTGAAAACAGTGATTGCTGTTTTATGAAACGAAACATGAATAGCAACAGTATACGTTACTGTATGGTTATGAAACCATACGCTAAACCTCTCTTACTATCCATATTGAAACAATTACACTGTCATTGCCAGTACACCAAATGACAAAAGTTGCTCCCTGATTGGGCAAAAACTCACGACATCATAAGCATAGATTCATTTGAATGTGTAATTCACATGATATTGTGAGTTTTTGCCCAGTCCGGGAGCAACTTTTGTCATTTCCACACCCATTCACGAAGTTTAGCATCCATCAAAAGTACTTAATGCACGGTGGTGACGTCACGCTAATACATCCCCAAGCTAAAAGTGTAGTCGTTATATACGGTTAATGTGAAAACCCACATCACACGTCACAGCGGGTTAATTTCGATAACCCACACTTTTTTGATAACCCACACTTTTTTGATAATCTAACACTTTTCAACCCCTGCTCCACCATGTGACATACGATTCGACTTTTTAAAATTACCGTACACAACACAAAGGCAACCAGCATAAACAGGCACATTTACAACCTGCGATACATTTCTTTCTAGCCTAATACGAAAAAAAAAACAACAAAAAAACTCGCGTACTGTGCTAGACCCCCATCCACGCAGGAATGGCCCAACCCTCTTTCGTTCCGACGGTACGAAAATTAGGCTACTGACACTTCCTAAACACACCTAAAAACCTACGAGACTCAACCGAATAACGCATTGTATACTCTATATCTTATTTAAACTAATAAAGTAGAAAAAATACGGTTTTACCTTAAACACTAAAGTCGGTGACTTGGACAGGATGTAGGGACGTTTCGTAGACAGGAAATTTAAACCGGAAGTTTGAGTTTAGGAATTTACGTCATGATTCACAAATACAATTTTCAAATAAAATTTTTTTTAAATCTCAAAAATAACTAGATATGTTAGCTCGACGTCACACCTTAGCATTAAAACACATATCCATGAGGTCTGGCCGTTTTACCGTGGATATTCGCTCGTCTGTGAGAAACGGCTAGTCCAGTACTCTCGGGAGTGGAGGGAAATCAGCACTCGCGTTTTCAGCACTCGTGCGATTTCCCTCCACCCCCTCGGGTATTGGACTAGCCGTTTCTCGCAGACGAGCGAATATCCTCGGTAAAACGGCCAGACCTCTCGGATATCTGTTACATGTTACATATTAAAATGTATAGAGGATAACTACGCAAAAATGCTTTGCTGTTTAGGAAAAAAAAAAAACATTAGGGCTCGTATCCCCATGAAATGCACAGCTGTGAAGGCAAACAAATAAAAAACAGTTCAGCGTTCACTCGAACAAAAACAACTTTAATTTGAACTCCAGTTCCCGAGAATAAAGTTGTGTTTAATCTTTGGTAATGTCATAAAGTGAATGCAGAGTGTGTGTGCGTGTGTGCCATTTACACACCTATGCAGCTAAACAATTTGTGTGTAATTTATATATATATTTTTTTTTTTTTTTTACATATGTGAATGCTGAGGGGTGAATGGGTTACGAGTCGACGTAAAGTGTTTCGAAAAAAAATTAACCGAACATATTTTTTTTCCCCAGATTTGTTCTTTATTGGAATTGAAGAATGCAGCTGTGTAAAAACATCCAATCTAGTTTGCACATGAGCTGTTTTCTAAGGCATTTTCTCAGATGATGACTGTATCGGAATCCTCTCCAATCGCAATCAAAGCAACCGAGCTTAAGGCGAAGCATCAAAGGTGTTCCACAAATTTGAACTGAAACAAACGATGAAAACTATAATATCCATGTTCTTAGCCTGGGCATTTGGCCCGAGGATAAGTACTTTTGGCAATATACAATTCCCCGTAAGCTGTCATTGCCCAAGAACGGCGGAGCAGCCACATCAGCAACTGAAAAATGAGTTTTAAAACTTTTTAAAGTGTGTCTTCTGGAATTGTAATAGAATTTATCAAAAAAAAAAACGTACGAATTTATAGTTTTATGGTTCCGAGACATGGCACTGACAATGTGAATTGGTACTAACAGCAGATACATTCGTTTGATAACTTCTTGCCAAACGCTGTTGTTAACATCCCTGGTACGGTATTGTGCGAAGCTGACAGAGCTGCGTGATGCAGGCAAGAGCTATTGAGATGGTACCCCCCCCCCCCGAACTGAGCCTGGAAGCTAATATTTTTACATAAAAATTCCAGCGGTGTAGTGGAAATGATGTGTACAATCAAAAAAGTAGGGGACGACCTCCCCCAAGCTCCCCACACAATTACTGTACCAATATTACAGCCTGTAATGTCTGCAGGCTCTTAACGAGGCTTTCTACAAACAAAACACACATAAACATCCAGGCCTCCGAAGCTGATAATACAAACTGCCCGACTTAAACACTATTTATACAAAGAGCATATAGCAAATAGCAAATCTTTTGTGGTTGGAAAGTAAAGACCTCCAAAAACACACACGCTACCCCTCTGCGTGAGAGAATTCTCGATTCATTCATCATCAAGATTTACAGAGTGAATATTCTGTAAAACATTTGCATCATCACGATCATAAAGGAAGTGATCTCTGGCCGAAAGTGGAGCTTCGAGTTGCGGCAAGTGATCCAGAATTCTCTCAGGTGGACGCGTAGTGTGAGTGTGTTTGGAATTTCCTTACTTTCCACCAAATAATTGCCGAAGATTTGCCGAAGCCGAAGGATTGCTAGGCTATTTTGTAAATAGTGTTTAGGTAAGGCATTTTGAATACAATCTCGGTATGAAGATTATGAAGCATTCAATGGAAGCAAATAACACACTCTCACCCCTTCCCCCCAGACAATTTATGGACTTTGTGTAGCATTTGGCGTTATTGAAAAAAAAATCAACCAGTGCTACAGTAAAATAATGCAAAGAACGTTTCGAAAATGATAAATTTTCGTCATCAGATTTATGAAATAAAATTATTAAAACGTGGCAAGGCCACTAAGTCATCCAAGGAAATCCAAGGAGCACATCGGGTTCTACATTTCGGCCGCCGTTTTCTGCCTCGTTTGAGAGGGGAAATGGTGATTTACGGCTTTTTATTATTTTTTATTCTTTTAATTATTGTGTAATGCCTTAAACATCTAGACACACGCTAGTGTGTCGCGCCAAGTTAGGCAATAATCATCACAGCAAACATCACATCAATTCAATTGTCGAGGTTGTAAACCATTGTAGCGGGACGCCATTGTGTCAGTGCCTTATATCTTGAAGCATAGTTGGGCACATTTCAGGTACTTAAGGAAAAATAATAATGCGGTACAAAAGCTTAAATTGTGTTGAAATCGTGAGCAATGACCCACCTGACAAAAATTAACTCGTGTAGGAATGCCAGCAAAGCTGCTTTCAATGCAAAATCTGACCCTCAATAACGTTGTAAATGTGTTACTATTACTAGCTAGCTACTAGCTAGTCCGCTCATCCCCATGTTAAATCCCATAGGGTGATTATTCATCGATACCGAGATAACGGGAAGGCTTCCAGCTCTGATATTGGCCGAATGGGTGCAATACAACACGAACTGCGTACCTTTGATGGTTTGGAGCCTGGGGGTGTAAAGAGGATGGCGTGGGATGGCACGTAAGTACGAAAATATTGTTATAACCATTGTTAGTATTGGCGGCATGGTCTCTCATTGGAAAGCCAAAGTTCGGATAATGACAATGTGTATGCTGACGTGCGTGCCTAGACACACACTAGTGTAGCACGATAAATCTAAACAACGCTGCCAAAGAAATTGTATTCATGTCCAATTCACGAAAAATAAACCAACTCTTAAAACAAAGCAAAATAAACAAAGCCAAAAACTGGTAAAGAGGCCACCAAGTTAAGAGTGGTTCGGCCCTTCAAAGGAGTGATATCAACACACCAAAATTAACGAAATAAAACAAATTACAACAAAATTAAAACCAAACCCAAAACCTATAAAGAGTGACGAAGTTGAGAATGGTTCGACCTACAGGCAAAAGGTAGTGGCAAATTGTTGAAAACCAATTTCTTGTTGACGTGCCACTTTATTACACATCTGCACGGTAGTGGAGTTGAGTCTAATACACAATTAAAAAAAAAGGACTGATATCAAATCAAAAACCAAAACTGGTAAAAGGGGCCGCCAAATTCCAAATGGTTCGGCCCTTGAAAGGAGTGATATTAACAGACCAAAACATTCGCCAAGTTAATCGCACCGAATAATACTTTGGACGTTAAATAAAACTTGAACATTGCTACCGAAAGTAGCAATGTTCTAGTTTTCATGTAACCTTCGAATTATTAAGTGGTGCGATTAACTTGGCGAATGTTTTGGCCATCCCTGTTACGCCCCCAGGCTCCAAACCATAAAAAGGTCGTATTGTTCGTATTATACTGCACCTATTCGTCCAATTTCATAGCTGGAAGCCTGCCCGTTATCTCGGTATCGATGAAAAATCACCCTATGGGATTTAACATGGAGATGAGCGAATTAGCTAGCTAGCTAACACATTTATAACGTAATTGAGGGACAGATTTTGCATTGAAAGCAGCTTTGCTGGCGTTCTTACACGAGTTAATTTTTGTCAGGTGGGTCATTGCTCTCGATTAAAACATAATTTAAGCTTTTTGTACCGCATTATTATTTTTCCCCAAGTACCTGAAATGTGCCCACTATGCTTCAAGATATAAGACACTGACGCTATGGCGCCGCGCTACAATGGTTTACAACCTCGACAATTGAACTGATGTGATGTTTGTTGTGATGATTGTTGCCTAACTTGGCGCGACACACTAGCGTGTGCCTAGATAACAACAAATGAGGCCGCATCACATTGCGAAGAGAACAGCTTAAAATGATGTTGCGAGTTTAATTTCGGATTTCAACGTTGAAATTGTACCACCCCAGCAAGGTTACGCCGATGGCGTCATTTGTGAAATCTGCCAAGCTCAAGATCCACATGACGTCAAATTGTAATGACCCATTGTCACTTCAAAATAATTAATATTCATTGTTAGTTGACATGGTGCTATTATATTAATTGTTGTAACAATGTATGGGTGTGAATTGTCTGTACTTAATGTTTGACGTCAATTGTAATGGCTGGAGATCTCTTGGTCTTCTTCCGGTTGCTCCCAACAATAAGGTATTAACCTTAAATTCATTCTGCCACCAACTCTCCAACTCCCCGCATCGAAAGGTAATTTTGGCCATTTTAATTACAAATTTTCCCTTTTTGTCCCGTTTCCCCAAACTTAACATCAAACCGGACCAACCCTGTTGCTAGTTTAGCACTGCAACTCTGTAGCTATTTTGCCTTGCTGTGAAAACTTAAATTAACCCGAAATTTACCAATCCATCTCGTCCAAAGTAAGCCTCATGCCGTTTGGTATTCCATTTTAGGCCCTAAATCAGGGTTAGTGTCGCCCTAGAATGTCAGGCGAGCCGGAACTTACTATCGCTAATGTTTTACCATTAAAGCATAACCAAAACTGAACCACGACTACTAGCTATATTCCACCAATTTAGGTCAATTTGGAATTCCCGCAACCCCTTGATAAGCACCATGACATGTTTTCAAGCAAGTCCCTTAACTGTGGGGTTGGCACTTAGGGAACTGTCACACATACTAAAAACCCCTACAATGAATTAAATTTCCTTTTTATTAAAAATTGTGCAGAGCTCTTAAGGTTTAGATCTGAATGTAGGCTATAATGCAAAAAAAAGTTTCGTCATAAAGAGTTCTTAAACACAAAAAAACAAAAAAACAAACTGAAATCATACCAACACGAGCCAAGATGCAATCAATTAAAGAAACCAAGATGGTGGCCATGTTTGAGGGCCACCATATTGGTTCCTGCATGAGTTTCGGGTGGCTCCCTATCAGTGAAGTTATCTTCTGACCTAATGTATGACCACTGCGTGCGTCACTTTCCAATAAAAAAAAGTGCAGCTTTTTGGATTTTTTTTTGCCATGTAGCTAGTGTGCTAAAAGCATTTTTTCCTACACTTACAACAATGAAGCAGCTGCACGAAGCCAACTGGGCGTAGAACACGGGATTTACATCGCTACTTGCAACAATCATTTAAAAAAATAAAACAGAACAAAAAACTTCAGTTGTTGTTCTTTTTACTTAAGGGAGCTTAACCCAAACTGGTTATATGCCCCACTGTGGAGAACAAGAGGGACAATTTTGCTAAAGAAATCCAAGTGGAAAATTCAGGAACTTAGGCATTTCACAAGAGACTCGGCTAAAGAGACTACGTTGTAACAATTAACACTGGGTCCCATAGCTGGGGTCAAAAATGATCACAGATAGTGTTATTTACCAAATTTCAATATTTTACATTTTTTTTCAGGGATCATCATTTGTGACATTTCATTTGAATAATTTTCCAAGGTTTTTATTTAAAAAAAAAGTTTTGGGTTGATTGTATTGTTTTCATTTCCCTTCAAAGTCATTTGGGGTCAAATATGACTCCACAACAGGATTTATGTAAAATGGTTACACAATCTGTTTACATCGGAAAGTTTTTCTGAAACAACACCTGATTATTTTGATACAATGTGCTAAGGCCTGAATCGAGTGACTCTGATTTTTTTCGTATTTGTTCTTTTTTTGTGTGCCCCTTTTGTTACCGTTCATTTTCGAAACTATCCAATTTTTCAAAAAAGTAAAAAAATTGTTTTTCAGTTACATTATTCCCTGAATAAAGTAAAGTTAAATTCAGTGTAAAATTTTAATTTCCATGTTAAGAAACTCTTTTACACCGTTTGGGAATACTGACTTTTGAATTTTTGAATTATGGGGTCGGATTTGAACCCGCATTTGGAACCACGTTAAAAAATCCACTGATGAGACATAGGGTTAAAAGCTATTTTGATTTGGAAGCTAAACAGCAGAAAATAAAAATAAAACTTGACCTGAAACTGAATTCTATAAAACTACCTTTGAGGAGAAAGAAGCATGGGAAAATGATAAAGTAGTTTTACACTCTTAGTAATTATCACCAACAATGAAAGAATTAAAATACATTAAATCATACAATAAGTTAATAAGTAAGGTATTAACAGTATTCTTAGGACTCTAGATCAAAATTTCCAATCTTTGTAGCTACCATTCTCAGTGGCAAAGGTTGTGGTGCAACTTTTTCCATAATGTATTTCAACTACTCACTGCCAAAAAAATTAACATCAACCATGAAACCAAGGTATTTTATACTCTTCGACATTTCTATGTGGATTCCACAAAACTGAATATGGGACTTAGTTTATACCTTACGATGCACGAGACTAATTTCTCTTCTTAACATAAGATGAAGGGTGAAACACAGCAGCAGTCTTATCTGGATTAAATATCAACATGTTTTCCAAAGAGACTTCTGCCACATCCACAACTTTTCAATCTTCAGAAGCGAGGGTACCCCAATAGTACGCAGAGTGCCGTCCACAACTGCTTGTGCCTTACATCATCATCGGGGTAAGCATTGATTATGTTTAGGGTTCCCTCCAGGATCACCAGACACGGCCAGGATCCCAAGCACGAACCCTGTTGGCAGCCACGATCGGTTGATAAAACCAGACATCCAAGTTAAACTCTGCGCCAAAAAGTCCTCATAGTTCTCAAGATATTACATGGAACTTACATCTGGCATAGACAAAGTAGGATCGTTGGATACCAGACACAAAGGCATTAGAAATGTTGAGTGCAACAGCGAGCCAATGTTTGCCCACTTAAATGGCGAGTCTTGAGCATTCGGCGTAATAACAAATATTTCCATCAGCAAAAGTGTAAGGTTCTTGGAGAAAAATAAAGTCAGAAGAACTGTTAAGCGGGCAGTTTTTGTATGCTGCCTGACCTTTGCCAAGATTTATCTGCAAAAACTCAACGTTACGCTATTCATTGTAGATAGTTTGGTCCCTGCATGTTTGCAAACAATTAAGAAGGATGGGGCAAGATGGACTAGTGGCAATATGGTTAACTTCTTTGCCCTTGTTAGTGATACAGTTGGGATATTTAGCAACCTTGGCTATACAAAAGGCAAGAGCATGATTACCTCAGTAATCTAGTTCTCACGAAATGAATTGCAAAGCTTCCGTTCGGCTACAAAATTTAAGTGTGTCTTTTAAGAGTCAAGGTATGTCTTTCGAGGTCTTCATTTTGACGTATCAAACTATCTCCGAGTTTACTGCCATCATACCCGGCATCATTTCCTGCAAACATCAGTATACGTCTACGTTTCTTACTACGTTGGAGTATTAGCCTCCCAGTTTCCACAAATGTTGTTTTTAATAATTGTAATTGATTAGCGTTGTTATACGTTACACACTCATTCTTTTAATGTCGTTGTTTGCTTCAAGGCACCTCCGATATCTGACACGGGTGCAAAATCAGTGAGTTTTTGCTTGGTTGGTTCAGCCTCTGAGCGAATAAGAATGAGTTTATGCAGACCTCATGATTGTTGCATGCTTTGTGATACGTGAGCAGTTTTCACTTTCTATGAAGCCACAGCATACGGAATTGAGCTGGAAGAAGAGGCTTTACGACTGTAGGGGCCTCCATTCTTGGTTCCTGACTACGAATTCCTTCCTGTCGACGACTACCATAGCTTCTGTGAGAGGCATTGGTGTTTGTCCTACTAAAAGTCTGCAACATAACCATCGCCTTGTTCAGTTTCCATTTCAGTGATACTTCTTTCCCATCCAAATTGTGGATCAGGAAGAAAACTGGCCAAATATTAGTTAGTTTCCTGTAGAACCACGGCTTCTGCCTCGACTTTCATTCTATATCATTTTATTTAAACATCACCATCAGGCTCAAAAAATTGTCATGAGACTATCCAAGTTGCTCCTTACCTTGAATTGCTTAGTAACATTAAAAACAATTTTACATTCAGAGTCCTCTGTGGTATGTTTCCTGATATTATCCACTTCTGCCTGAAACTGGTTTACCACCATAAATCTAATGGTGGTTTGTTCAATAAAGTTTCTCGGGTGACGATTATCAACAGCACTCAATTCTGCCAGAGAATTACGTATTTCAAAAGGATCAGTACTTGGTGAATCAGTTCTTAGCGTATTTCACCAAGAGTGTCACCAGCTCCTTCACCGACATTATCTGCTATATTTTCTTGGCTGAAGTCCTTAAGGTCAGTCCCAGAAGAGGATTTTTGAGCATTTGGTGCTACGGATTGACTTTGTAACGTGTCGACCTGGAATCTGTTGTGGTTTCAATAATGCTTGAAATGGGAATATTCAGTAGTAATAGCCCTAGAGCTTCTGTGGATAACACGGCTACTGTTTTCGCACGAAGCCTGTAACCTGACAGTAAAACTAACGAATTTTAATTATTTTGCAATTATATCCTGAGCGCGTAGCGCGAGGGGTATAATTTCAAATTAATTAGCATGAGTTAGTTTTAGTCTGGTTACAGGCTGATGCGAAAACATTTTTAGCCGTATTATACACAAAAGCTAGAGGGCTGTTTTACTGGAGTATATCCCAACTCAAAATAGATAATAACAAAAGGACTTAACATTCTTTGTGTTATTATTAATATTTATAACGTAATGCTACGTTTTATTAGCTTATCAGTTTATCAGTTCATAAAATTATTTGTCTCCAACGAGAAGTTACAGACGATGCTGCGTCGGCGACTTTCTCCCTTTAAACACGCCGCATCAACTACGAATTGCTGAAATCCGCCGAGAGATGGCGCTGTGTGTGTTCCTGTACTAATTTTTAATCGTTTGCTAATAATTACCATGGGATGGAAAAACTAAAAGACTAATACGGTAAAAATTAAAATTATTTATGCCAATTGATCGCCGAAGAAAAATTATATATACTAGCAGAAAAAATTATAAAGTGTAATATTAAAATATGAAAATCATAACGAATACGTCGAGTTTTCTAGCTGGTATATATATGCGAGTCAAAAGCCACCGCCATTAGCTAATATTGGCGTCTGTTTTAAGCTTAGCTCGGTAAGTTACGCACGCGCACAATGAAAAGGTACTGTGGTATAATCAAAGGTACTGTGGTGATTACACAGTAATTACACCACACTAGATCGATTATACCACGCTCCTCTACCTTCCATCATGATAGCAAGCGGGATAGGGTTTGGACTCTGTACTTGCCTCTTCGACAGCAACATTTGGTTGTATATGTTCCAAAATGCCTTTGCTTCGACTGTACTCAGTTTTGGACGTGATCGAATAAAGGCGATACGACGAGACTGTGCAAAGAGTCTGCACGTTCTGCAGATGCAGTCACAGGATCAACAGAAAGGCTTTGTGGCAATGATTTCGGAGTAAATGGGATGGTGCTTAGGCAATCCTTACTGCTGTAATAGAAGTTTGATACACGTTTTTGGCCAATTTTTCAACCTTATCCTCAAAATTTGGGAGCATGAGAGAGCAGCCCATGGGTTAATTCACAACCTCTTGAATAGGATAAGAAGACATGATGATAAATGATGATGAAAATTTTACTCATAAACCTTATGAAACTCGTGGACATTAAAAAAAGCCCTTGTATAGATTTTCACATGTAGCAGTTTCAGTTACGGCAATAGATGGCAATTGATCCACCACATCAAGTACGGCCCCAAAGGTCTATTTACTTACCGTTAGTCTTTCCCTTGCTAAAAATCCGTTTTAAAATGTGGCGTCTAGGAGATTTTCTGTTGAATATTGGGGAACTTGATTTATGTTCTTCCAGAACGTATATGATGCTTTGCGTGCCTACAATGACCTTGAAGTTTTATCTGTGTGTGCGCAGTACTAATTTTAATCGTTTGCTAATAAATACTATGAGATCAATAATCTAAAAGACTAATGCAGTAAAAATTAAAATTAATTATTCTAATAGACCGCGGAAGGAAAATTATAAGACACCAGCCTAGAAAATTATAAATTGTGATGTTAAAATACGAGAATCAAGCCGGTTTGTGACGACACAATCTTTAACTTGATTCTGTTTTGTGTACTATTCCCAAAGCCAACTGAAACAGCAGCTACGCGACGAACACAGCTACCACCCCACCCGACCTTGGTGCTGTAAATGCGCGGATGGCGATCTGTGCATAGCTGTTATAAGGCACGCGGAATGTTATAAGGCAGGCCGGGTGTCCCTTTAACTGGTTGGCCTATTGTCTTTGAACCCGACCGCTTAGAACTCCGTAAGCGAACAACACTTACATTTTCTTTCGCAGTTAATGAGAACCTGGGCGTCGTATATCAATTTTAAACTCTCTGGTGGTAAACCTGTATCGTGTGGAATGAAGAATAGCTCCGTAGACAATACAGCTCAATTCTATTGCAAACGTTTTACAGTTAACTTTGGACGATATTAGTAAAGATGGTTGAAATCGAACACCAAAACAAAAGCAGTGCTTGAATTTCATCTTCATTAATCCAGGGTCAAGTATTGTTAGAAACTGTAAAAGGCGAAGCAGATGTTGTGAGACGCCTAATAAAATGTAAATGTGTTGCAGATGAAAGAACAATTTCCTGTTACAACATAGCCTAGTAATTCGCACGAAAATACGAAAAATGACTGTAAAACACCAAATACTGTGAACGTAAGTATATAGCCATTGTATTTATAGTTAACCACTCCTCTTTCTGCCTTACATTAATGATATTTACAAATTAAAGACTTATTCTGGTATTATATCTTTTGCTGATGACACTGCACTTCTTGTGGTTAACAAAAATAAAAAAAAACAAGCCTCCATAAATATAGAACAAGACCTCGTTTTGATCGGAGACTGGTTCATCGAGAACCTTTTAACCTTAAACGTCACTAAAAGTAATTACATTATTTTTTTCACTGAAAGAGAGAGATGAGCCAACTGTTAATAATCTAAAAATGCATGATTGTTCCATTCAGTTCAAAAGGTGAGTGATGTACGATACCTTGGCGTAACCATGGACAACATGTTAAACTGGAGGAGTCAGATTAGTACAGTTATTAGCAGGCTCAGGGCTCTGTTATGTAAATTATACTAGCTCAGAAAACATGTCTCACTTGACACGCTAAAAATGTTTTATTTTGCCATGGGTCATTCATACTTACAGTATTCTGTTCCATGCTGGGGTGGAACGTATACAAACGCTGTTGCTCCAGTTATCAAGCTTCAAAAAAAGATCGTCAGAGTAATGACATTCAAAAAACAAAATGAACATTCGCTACCTATTTTTCAGCAGCTAGGTATTCTGCCAGTTCGCCATTTAAATGCGCATCGAGTTATAATTCGTTTTCGGAGGAATAACAGTCATGCTACATCTAGTTTACTAACGAATTACCACACTGGAGATGGATCCGAACAACTACGTTATTCAGCCTAAAGTCAATAAAGAAAGATATTACATAACTGCAGACAGGGGCGCCTCTACCCTTAAAAAAGTGAGGGGGCCAAATGCCAGCAGTTGTATAAATATAGGGGATGTAGGAGGGGGGAGGGCGGTGCAGCAGGAGTACAGGAACCAAGAACC
>JAHWFP010151400.1:0-30565 GCA_023313725.1 Lithobius niger | reverse complement strand
AGTATTTGTTTCCGTGAGCTAATGGTAGTGAGGTACAGGTGTTCGTTGCAGTTAGGGCGCCACATCCCCCATTTGTGTCGCGATCTTTCTAATTAACAACAATTGCCATACCCCAATTGGAAATCCTCATGAAAATATTTTACTGGAAAGTTG
Organism: Lithobius niger; assembly: GCA_023313725.1. Classification (NCBI taxonomy): domain Eukaryota; kingdom Metazoa; phylum Arthropoda; class Chilopoda; order Lithobiomorpha; family Lithobiidae; genus Lithobius; species Lithobius niger. Next base: position 30,412 of record JAHWFP010151400.1, on the reverse strand, counting down.
ATATTTTCAGCCTCAGCCAAATCAGATTTAATACTTGCATATAAGATTATTCACGGTCTTTTTTCGGTGGACATACCTCTTTTTGAATTCAATACTTACCATTCAACTCGTGGTTATTCATTCTAGCTACGAGTCCAGACATCGAGACTTGAATGTAGACGAAATATTTTCGCGATGAGGGTGGTAGCACCTTGGAACTCGCTTCCTGATGTTGCCGTTGGCGCAGTCTCAGTGGGAGCCTTTAAATTAGCCCTTGACAAAGTTCCTCTTATTCAGTTCTTGAAACGACAATATTAATTGTAAATTGTGTTGGAACGGTGTTAGTGGCTTATTGCCCTTCCGTATTCCATACCATCTTTTCATGATGGTTAAAGTATTTTTATTTTATTACAATTTTTATTTTTTATTAAATATTTTTGTTGAACCAGTAGAATCTGCCTAAGTCATTTAATTGTTATAAAACTGTTATAAAATATTATTTATTATCTACCTCTATGAAATTAGTTCCATCGAACCATTATGTCCAGTAAGAAATGGTTTTTTAACTGGTTAAGTGGACTAGTACTTTCCAGGCCTGGAGGAATGCTGGGAAAAAGTGGCTGGAATCCTTGAAGATCCCAGGAATTATATGTTTTCAAGTTGTTGGTTTGTTACAATTTTTTTTTCAAATGAAAGAAGACCAATATCATACGAAAGGAAAAGATTTCCTGATCTGATTTTGAAACTGTGATGCGTAAGTCTACGTATCAAAAGAAGGGGGATGGAAGGTCAACTTGTATTGACATGGGTTACCAAACTTTTTTTTAAACTGTTCATTTGTTCTTTTTTTAACTTGTGCCAGCGGTGGAAAAAACCGACTGAATGCAACCAATTCCAACTTTCAGCAAGTATGTGTACTTAGTGATAAACTTCATCTTCAGAGGTATCTATTATATCTGATTCACGTTCAGAATACCTAACAAAATGCAGCTTTTATCTGTGATATGAGTCAGACGTGCCAAATGTTGTGAGAATCAAAAAACTGATAACATTCTGTTACAAGTTAAAGAGCAAAATGTGCTTTACACTTGTTTATAACGGTAATAGGCATTTTCAACTCTCTTAAATATAAAAAGAACAATTTAAATCCGTTGTATAAAGCATTTTATACAATATAAAGAACGAATTGTGATTTACCGATTTTAGTACAATTTCCTCTCAAAAAGTTGTTCGCAAAAAGTCTTAAGTTTAACAGATTTACCTGTAGGCGTATATTTTTATTAACCTAGAAAGACAAACATTTGATAAAAAAAAAAATAACGTCTGAAAAATGCATGAGTTTTTTAAACTGCACGCAATTGCAAGGGAGTGGCGGACGGGTCCCGGCGGATAGGCGTTGGTCGTCACCGGACCCAATGGTTTTGGTGCCTACACTTTTTTTTTCGTTATATTTTTTCAACACAAACTGTGCCAAACGTGCTTTCTCCCTCACTTAGCACGGTGTTGCCTGTTCGAGGATAAAAAATAAGATATAAAAAATGTGAACTAATATAAAAATGTTTGATATAAAGCCCCCAAAAATCATAATTTTTCACGCGATTCAAATTAAAAAAACTGGGCTTTCCCTGATCCCTCCAGATCTTCACTCCTAACCACCCCCTATCCCTCCACCGGGGGGGGGGGGGGACACTTTGCTAACAACTTCATCTAGCGGCATAAAATGGTGCTAAAATTGGTAAATCTCAATGTTTTTTTGTATACAATCCTGCATAGAAACTCAGGATATGTGCCATATCATACCTGGTATTTCAGTACTTCATAATACAGTATTGGGTCGCACAACTTATCAGAGGGAGAGGTAATTTTCTTATGGAGGGGGGCGATCAAACATGGGGGAAGAGAGGAGTAACTGCTTTGGTCTTGTACTTTAATGAAACAAATTGTAGAAAAAACACATCGTGTGATTGAAAACAATCGAAAGTAGTACTGTACTTTCTTTCATTACGTGTAAAGACCAAGTAGGTTACATCGTTTTCCAAGTTTGTGCCCTCCCCTCCAAAAAAAAAAAAACAACTACTGTACGTACATCTCTGTGGAGAGCACCAAACATTATCAATCGGGTATCCTCGCCATTAAAAGTGAGGGATTTAATGTGTTTGTTTTCTACTCTTCAAGCAAAGAAGCTTAAAACGTAAAAGTGGGGGAATCCTTAGAATTCGGACGATCACTTGTTTCATTGGCCGAAGCGGCGAGAACAACATTACTGTACTCAACCCACACATTTGAATTTGGTTGCTTATTTGTTTGTTTGTTTGTTGCCTTTGTCTAACGCTCCAGCTTCCACAAAAATCATCGCATAAAGTTGGTTTTGATTTGGAGGTAAATCTCCACCTCAGATTCTCCTCTCTTCCCCCACGTTTGATTCCCCCCCTAAGAAAATTACCTCTCCCTCTGATAAGTTGTGCGACCCAATACTGTATTATGAAGTACTGAAATACCAGGTATGATATGGCACATATCCTGAGTTTGGAATGGAAACGGTGAATCATTACGAGGTATTTAAGAACTGTTTACCCCAAACCTGGCGGGGGCTGTAACTAAAGACTGGTGCATTTCCGGACCCATGTTTATAGGACTTTTTCTTCTTATCTTTGATCACACAGCGGACCCTCAAAATATTTGACACCAATTTCCGAACACCCTGTATACACGTTTCCTTGAATCCCGTTTTGCCAAATCCTGTACCACCGAATTTTAACCAGTAGAACAACTAAAACAGATTTCTTAATCTCCAAAAGGGAATTCCCGTTTCGCCGAAACATTTTTTTCCCCCAAATTGCCTGCCTCGATTGCGCTGCTGCGCTCGGCGCCGCTAAACATACAACCTCAGAAACCTTAACTATTCACAAATTACTTCCAAGTAAGAATGACTAACTTGTCTTGTATTAAATTTGACGAATATGAAACGGACATCGGTAAAACAGGAATTTTTTTTGGCCGTATTTTAAGCAGGGCTAAATGAGATTCCGGGAAACGGGTTGGTCCAACCCAGTTAAAGGAGAACTGAAGGGATATGCCCTTCGGGCCTTTTGGCAAACGCGTAAATACAGAAAGAACGTGTGTTCAAAAATAAGCGTGTGCACTACTTAATCAGGTAGCACATTTGTGTGTCGAAATAAAATGATGCCTTTTAAAAGCTATCATTTTGTATGGGTAGAATACGCGTGGCATTTCAATTGTAATGGTAGAATGCGCATGGCAGGCGAGCAATCCAGGATTTTACCACTGATGCACCAAAATTATGTGGAATTGGAATTGCCGTTCTGCGTAAAGCGATTGGTGATGGTGGCAATACGTTGATGAACACACCAAGACAGTTTCTTCTCGTACCGGTGTTTAATGGTTTAGGTTGAAAGGTGGTATAAAATATATGCTCGCCCATTTTTTTTTACAAGAATAAGACAACTGATCGCTGCTAATGGAGTGGGGGATGAAGTAACATGTAGATTAAAGATGTGATGCCTTAAAGGTGGGAGTCATCTCCTGGATCATGGCTGGGAATGGGAAGGTAACAACAGCAGTTCTGAATCGAGTGTTACAAATGTTGTCATACCATGGTAATACAATACGTCAATTGTTGTACATCGAAATTACATTGTTGCAAATAGGACTGTTATCCTGTAGGAGGATGCATCATGCACCCAAAATCCGCAGAGAGCAGCTGGATTACAAACTTTTCCCCCCTCGACATTTTCCGCATCCGTTTTTACCCAAACTGGCAATCAATGCCTCTGGATGTCGGGAGTAAATCCCCCACCCAATCTGGAACATTGCTAACAACGCACATTTTTTGTAGTGCCTACATATTCTGGACATAGCCTGTGTACTAGCAATTCGAACTGTAGTACACAGTTTGTGTTGAGACTGAGTACCCAAACAGTACACAGTGACGATGGGGCACGGTAGCTTTATGGTTAGCACGACTGTCAAGTACCATAGATCCTGGCTTTTTGGGGGAAGAGAAGGGTCCATGATGCCTCGCGTTCATGTCGATTGTGGCATGTACAAAATTATAGGAATTTCCGATCGAAATTACGTAGCAAAATTGCCCCGCTCCCATTCTGGCACAATGGCACACCAAATCTCCAACTGTCAATGTACAGCGTCATCAAAGTGTAAAGGTAGTAACACTCTTTAGAATGTTAACTCGATACGGCATCTTAACATCTTCCAAGTCTACGCAGGTGCCCAGGCGTCAGTTACGGCTACTAATACATCCGGTATTGCTTTTCCTCCGTGCTGCTCCACACGCAAAGCATTAGCAGAGGCGTTAGTAGCCGCAGCTACCGCTAGGGCCGTGCGTGGGCTTGGAAGGGGTAAGGTGCCATATCTATATTCTACTTTCTAATCTATGACATTACCTAAGATTTACATCGGGCATTCCGCAATTGCCAACAACATGGGTGTGCGACCTGTGAGTGAGGGGCTACATTTTAGTGGTGGGGATTTGACCGCAAATGATTGCCCATTTTAAATTCTGAGACCACACATCCTCCTCAGTTGGCTCGTGCGTTATAGTCCTAACAAGGCTCTTTTCAACCTCACACTGCACTTTCCCACCAAGAATTATGGCCCGTTTTGCGCCTCGCTGACGACCTCGTCACCAAGATGGAAAGCCGTTATGGTTTTTCACTTGATTTCCTGCACGTCGCCATTTTTTTTAGTAGTTTTTCCCCCTTCTTTTCCTCTTTTCTTATCTCGCTAAAAAAAAAGGTAATTTTTGCTCTCCCTAAGAGAAAAAAAAAACCCTTAGCGTGTAAGAAAGTGAGGTGATGGTGTGTGTGCAGTCTCTGCGCGGAGTAAATCGTGCGGAAGGCAGATATGAACTGACGTTGTCCTCTATTTGTGGTTTGTGTTCGATTAAAATGGACTGGGAATTGCGACGATTTTTTTCTGTGTCGTAACAGTGGCGTACTCAGGAAATAAGTTGGGGGATGAGGGTGGAGTGTAAGTAGCTTACACCCCTTTAAAACAACTTAATTTCAGCAGTTTTGTGCCTTTCACACGTTTTGAAAAAGCCAATTTAAGAAATGTTTTCAACCAAAAAACGCCGAATTTGTCTACTTTTGTGAAATTTGATTTTTGCCTTCAGGTCTCCCCCCCCCCCCCCCCCTTATCACCACTGGTCGTAAGCTCTTTATGGAGAACTTGTGAAAAATGAAAAGCAATTTTTTTTATTATTCAAACGTTTAATAATCTTCCAGACAAATATAAAAATATTCAGTCCTTTTCACAACTGAAAACTCAACTCAGGGTATTCTTTGCTGAAAGTGTACGAGAAGTTTAATATTCTACTGTTTTGATCTTAGGAAGGAAGAATGGGTGGATTTATGCGTGTTTTTTTTTAATGTGATTGGTTTTTTAAATTTTTTTTACTAACTTATGAATCCTATGTAAGGATGACACTAAAGTCATGAATGTTTTTTCCTCTTTTTTTTTTTAACTCTGTCTACATAAGCAATTCAATTTGTTTCGTGCTCTTTGTAAAATTTAGAATTGTTTAAAAAAAGGATAAGAAAGATATTTAAACAAATGAAACAAGAAAAGAGCTTAACAGGTAGGCTATAACGAAATTATAATTTGAGAAATTTGCTAAATGACCTGAATTGCTATATAGTACTATATCTGTATTTACCAGGAGTAATACCACCACAACCTAGTTTAATACTGATAATTTTTCTCCTTCACACGTTGCAATCCGAATTGAAACACAGCGAGCGCTTGTGCGAGATGTTTTTATCAGCTTGGGAATGGAACGAGTGAGTGACGAATTTTGCAATAAAAACAAGATGGAAGAAAGCCTGCGAAAAAATTGTCTGATAATATCATAAGTGGTATTATCGATGGTTTTACGTACTTAATGGACTACTTAAAATGGACTATTATTTTAATAGACAATTGCAAATCGCCTAAATTTCCCTTTTTAATTACTAAAACTGTTAACTGAAGCAGTAAAAATATCCCGGTGTTCAGAACAACGACCGTTGTTTGTAGGCCTGAAAATTAACCCTCGTGCATATGCATTGTGGCCTTCAAATCTGTCCACCTCGTTAAGTTTGTAACAACGGGGTGAAGGTCCGCCCTCAACGCTAGCACGCTGCATTCGTAAAGTCAAGCCCATGAAGGACGAAAAGTCTACTTCCCTTACTTCCTTCCGCTCGTATTGTCCAAGGTTAATTAAATATATAATATTCTTTAACATATTGTCGAACTCTCGCCTACGTGCGAGTTATGGCTACTCAACCGTGTAATGCCAATACATGCATTCAAGTGGGGTGAATGGTGTGTATGACCAGAGAATGAGCCATCCTATTATTTACGAACACTTGTTCCTCGTAGCGTTCGTCATTGTAGTGGGCGCTGCCTAAAATAATATGTGCAAGATATTCTCTTAGTTCTTTTTGTGGTTACGGGTTTTCAAAAGGGCAAAGAATGGCGATTTGAAAGGGACGTAACACAGCCAAACATTTTTAAGTGTAAATGAACCTTTTTCAGTTTATAAGCCTTTCACCCGCCTGAGTGCGCGGGCTCCCTCACGCTACCACTACCATGTTAAAAAATAAAAACGGGAAAAAAACGTTGCGAGTGCTGCAGTAAGGTTTCACGTTGCTATAAACACTATAACAATACGGTAGGAAGGGTGAAGCCAAGGGAGCCAGTCGCCCCATCTCGAAACAGAGTTTAGTCATTCCATTCAAGAATATGTACACAAAACTGTTCTTCAGAAAACGGATGCAGCAGTGATGTTCCGCTGTACACTTCAGCTTCCAAGTCCCCTGGCCCCGCTTTGGGAGCTTGCAGCGTTCCCCAGACCGTTCTGTGCCTCCCCTCCTCCGAACATTTCCTTTCTTCGCCACTGCTGAAACCTTGCACGAAAGCTTATTCGGGGTCCTTTCCTGTCTTGATTGCTGTTCAATTACACCTTCCTTACCTTCAACATCAGACGAGTTCGCGCTTCTTTTTCAAAACTACCGTACTGTGTACGTACACTGTTTTTTTTTTGTTTTTTTTTTTTTACACTACTTGCTGAAATTGTAGTCAAAGGTTAAATAAGGTTTATAACACGTATACTATAGTAAGGCATTTTAACACTCTTAAAATAATACCAATAGGATAATTAAAACCCACTGTTTACAGTATTTTTACAGTATTAAAAAAATCGATATTTTCCATTTTGGTACCGTTTCTTTCCACTAGAAACTGTCGTTGTCAAGCAATTTAGAGAACAGTTAATTAGTAACGAAAATTCGGTGCCAGGTAACGAAGAAACACGGCGTGAACAACCAACATCGTGAACAGCAATAATGACTTCCGGGGATTAAACTGGGTCTGTGGATTGGGCCTCCAATGGACTATACCACTATGCTAACTCGAAACTACCAAGATAATTTCCATATGAATCAATGTTCGTGTACAAACTGACGTCAGTGGGCACCTGAGCTCCGAACCTCCAGCCCTGGATAAACATACACTAGGCTACAACAAAAGAAACGAAACTGGCTGTAAATAATTATATTAGTCATAAACGAAGAAACACAATGGAGCGAGCCAAAAATGTGAACTGCTAGGGATGACAAGTGAGCAGCAATTATGACGAAAAAAATCTGAGCTAGGAGTCCGGAAATTTGTGTGCGTATGTCTTCAAGTACATTCTGTGAAAAGATAGACTGTGAACATTAATCCTCAAAGAAAAAAGTATAAATATTTGAAAACTACAATAAGTCGTTTAAACGGCTGTTCTGAATAAACAGCTATTTGAGAACGACGTCTGCACGCAAGAAAAGTCACTGAAAATGAAAATTCCGAATTAATTTCTGTATAAAGTGCAGTTGTGCACCGATACCACATTTTGCAGGTCCGAATCGATACCGATACGGGGAGTCCGATACTGACACTGAATATATGCTTTGTCAAAAGTGAGAGCTAACGAACTTTGGCTTTGTCACCTTGATTTCAAGGGCTGAACGTGCAATGCGTTTGACAAATCTTCAGTTTTGGAACGTAAACGTCTTTTTTTTGGAACTTTTTCCTTAATAACTTGACAACGAACGACGTAAGACATCGACATGACATTTGCAACATTTGAAAGCTCTCGAAAAAAAAGAATTGAAATCATGGTGATTTGAACATCAAAACCGGCTAATTTCGATAATTTTGGCAAAACGTCGAAAAACTGAGGTTTTTACCGATCCTTCCGACACTGGTATCGGTGGAGCCCTCATAAAATAATCTACGAAACGGATTGTAAGTATTACTAGCTCTTAACTGATGCAAGGATGGCATGTGGTTGGTAAGTAGTGCCAGGTCCCCGTCTTCCCCCCTCTTGGTACGTAACTGCAGTGGGCAACATCCTTCACTACGTGTGGGAGGACGTGTGGATCGTAAATGTATTCACGTTGTCACCCATTTTTTCCATTTCTCCTTCGTGGTTTTTCACTTCTCGTCGCATTGTGGAGTGCAGTTATTCTAACTCAGTTGGCCTTGCACTTCTCCCACATGGTTTCCAATTATGGTTTGAGATGGCTTTCACGTTCCTTTGTCAGGTACGAGCAATTTTCTCATTCTGCATTCTCCGTTGTGGTTTCCAGTTTAGGTTTGACATGGCGCTCGTATTCCTTTGTCAGGTGAGAGCTATTAGACGATCTCCCGTATTTTTCGTTTGGATTGACCGAAGCAGATGGTGTAGGAACATAAGATCAGAGCTTGCTGTCGCTATTAGTATTTTTATGTTTAAAAGAGTTAAAAGGTTTATTATTGCGACGTAAAAGCATAAATTGCCTTATTCCGTATTTAAAACTACTGTCTACGTACGTACTTGCCATAAACAGTAGTCAAATGTTTTTAGATGTATTTATTTATCATTTATGATGATGTAGTCGTAATGGTTGAACCTCAACATCCTTCATGGATTCACCTCTATCTCTGTTTGATGACGTATTTTGTTCAGCCTCGGTGAGAAATGACTCACATTTGAAACGCCGATTCATCTTACTCACCGCTGCAGTAGCGAGGTCAAAATCGTGCGTGTGCTGACGATTGCGTTAGCAGCAAGTAGGGCTTCGTTTTACGTTAATCAATAAATTATAAGTAAACAAAAACGAGTTCGTTTGATGTTTTGGTAATTTTTCACTGAGACAGGGTCGAAACAGTAAAGGAGCACATATTCTGTATTGATACCAACGTTACTAATGTTTAGTATACGTTAAATATTACTGTTGTATTCACACGGTTTTGACCTCAGTTCAAGAGCCACTGGGTGAATATTGTTTCTTTAGCGAGAATTCTTCACCTCATTGTCAGGAAATGACACGACTGCATGTACTTAACCAAAAGACGACAGAGCTATAGCTAGCTAGCTACTTAAATAGCCTAGCTTGGTCGATAGACGTTATCATGGCAACGCCGGTTTACCACAAAAGTCTGGCTGGCCGGTAGTTGTCGAGCTTTTTTTTTTTACGTTAGTGCAACTTTAGTCAGAGCATGACATTAATGAAGTGAAGTCATACCGTGCGTTCGCATGATTTCTTTACCCTATAATTGGACATCACTCGTGGCTTTTTTTGCCCTGTCGCTGCTTTTTTGACCGTGTCCTTTTTTCGGTGTTTTTTCTTTCCTTCAGGTTGTTTTCCCTCAGCTTCTTTTTGCTTGGTTCTTTACCCCCCCCCCCCCCCCTTAGTTTCTCGGGCACTAGGGAGCGAGCTGTCAAAATAATGATGTGATGGAAGATAGATGGTGCCACGGCAGAATCTTAATGTTATCCCTCGGTAACCATCCATCTTGAAACGTGCGTGCTCCCCAACATCGCAACCAAACCGTTTATTTATTTTTATTCCAAACTGGAAGTTAACACGTTTAACTCTTCTTCAAGTTTTCATACTGCATTATCGCGTGCCAATTTTGCCCTAAAGCGACCTAGAAATGAGGACAAGTTGCCCGCGTGGCATTAAAATAAATGGCAGATGAAAATACAATAATCGTAAAGGAGAGTTGGGGAATTAGACAAACTAGTCCAAGGTAACCCTGGTCCATTTTAATCTTGGCTTAAACATCTGCGTGTGTAGGTGTTAAAGACTCAATAATGGTCGGCTCCCTCGTTATTATTGTGGGCCGGTGTGTCCGGCTGCGTACGGAAGGGAGCGGTAATTACCTGCAATGAAAGTTTTTAATAGCTGCGACTTGGTATTAAAAACGCGACCAAGTTGTAGTTGGCAAATTGAGAAATGCTTCCGCGGTGCATGTAGTTAGGCGGTGAGGTTTTTGTTCTGAGTGAGTAGGCTATGTCCACCTTCGCGATATACTTATCTTCTCCCTTCGAGCGGAATGGACCCGTCCTGATATTTGTAATTCTATCCTATCCTCGAGTCGACCATTAACAATAATAATTATGAAGATTATTTTCCATCTCGTGATTATTAGGTTGCGTTCTGCAAAATTAGTCGCTTGCTTCGTGTCTGTAAAACGAGAAAGTGAAAGTAGTATTCGCTGCCTACACGAGTTTCCCCTTATATGCCGTTACCTAGAGGGAGCACGCATCGGCAGCAACGTCGCCTACTATCGGAATTCTTCAGATTTTTGCGCAAAAAGAGCGGAGGTCATGTATACGCTGATTTTGTACGTAGGCTGAAAATGACCTAACTTATTTATACTGCCTCTACGCGTTAACAATCCCAGTTTTCTGCAAAATTATTTCGAAATTGAATTGAAATCTGTACTCGATGCGTATCGGACAACTTATAGCAGCACTTCACTCATGTCTGTTTTATTCCCCTATGCAGTCGAAAAGAGAAAGCACCCGGAAATGCATTCGTGCTCATGTCAATTGTGGCATGCTTAAGATCCTAGGCATTTTCTAGTAAAATTGTCCCACTCCGAAATAATCTTAGCAGTTGAAAACTACGTTAATTCGATAATTGCCTTTGTTTCCCCGTTAGAACCTGGTGGCTGTACTGTTTTCAAAGTGACTGTTACTGTTACTTTTTACTACGATCTTCAACTCCCGTGTAAATTTCTTGCTTTAAAGCTGTTCAGAACACTATTACCTAAAGGTTGATTCTGTTGAATGATTTCCGATTTTCCACAAAGCAACGATCAATAACAACGTGACGTCATATGTCTGGTAATTTAGGCTGTGTGAGTTTTTGTAAAGGCAGGTTGTCATCGAATAAAAGACTGGAGAATTTAGCGCTATCTAATACTATCTAGCACGTGCTTGCGTCAAGCGAAGGAATGCACAACGCCATTTTTTTTCTTTTTAAGAAACAAACAAGCTACATGTCTCCTTAATTATTGAGTGAAAATTTGGTACGTCTTGGTGCACCCGGGAGCAAGCTGTAAAGGTTAACGATATCACTGTCGCTAAATGGCGCCACGGTAGATTATAACAAATTTCTGTTGTGGACAGTCTGCTTTTAATTCTTCGTGTAAAAAACATTTGTGCTTGACTGTGTTCTGTGCCATATTACCATATTTCTACAAATGCTGAACAATTTTTAAAATAATTGTTGAAACTTTTTTTAAATTTTTAAATCAGACTTTCAATGCGATTCTAAACATAATCAGGCGATTATACGAATGCCGGACAAAATCCCCCTGGACAGAATCCCCCAGGACAGAATACCTCTGGACAAAATCCCCCCGGACAAAATCTCCCTCACTCGGGGACAAAATCCCCCTCCCTTAAAGATATGTTAGGACAAAATCCCCCATAAACAAAATATTATTTTTACCAAAGCAATATTTTTATCATATTTTAATAAAATATATATTTAATAAAAATTTTGTATATCTTAAAATCATTTGGTCAGTTGATGGCAACCGTCAAAACGGATGGTGTAGCCAACACTAGATAAAAATCTGTCTAGTGGTGCATCACGTCTAGCTTGTGGGTCAACATATTTTCTTCTTTCTTTTTTCGGAGAGGAGGGGGAGGGGTTACCTGTAGAGACTAAAGGTATTCCATACCGTGAACTACATCGTCAGTTGGTAAAAATACTAATCCATCTGGCATTTTGAGTTAGGTAATAGAGCTGGACCATTATAAAAACGAACGGGAGAAACCAACTCTGACCCGACATTAGGGTGGGCAGGGAGAAAGCTGGTGAGGAAAAAGGAGTAGTATAGTCCCATTACCATACCGGCCTTCCACCTTTCCGCCCTAATGTGGGCTTAGAGTTGCACTCCACCGCTCGTTCTTATAACGGCCTAGATCTACAAAACAACAATTCAGCGTTAGTTCTTCTCCCAGTACTTCAGTATAGCCGTCTGCATTGCAGCTTCTTAAAAATGGAATTTTTGTCTGGGCTCCGGTATACTTTTGGCCCAAAGGGGGGGGGGGGGGGAGAACAGGTTGGAGGGGGGCCCATGGCCGAAAATTTTGTCCAGGACCCCACCATTTCTCGCCCTAGCCCTGAGTATCAGTGTACTATTGGTAAAGGTAAAGTTCGAGGCTTGCACTGTACTGCCGTGTTTAGCCAAAGGGCCTTAACTGCGCCAAAGTTCATTTCGAGAAAATAAAAGAAAACTGTATTTATCCCATCGTTAATAATTAAAGTGTAGGAATTGGTTTGGGCTAAAAGTTAATTTAAAAAATAAGACAATTTTACGTGAATTGTCACTTGTGTTAAATTTGTAACGAGTCACACCTGAAGTTAAGGCCTATTAACGTAATTGTAGTGCTAACCGAACTGTGGGTCATATAAAAGACCTTATCTTTCACTGCATGCGTTTATTTAATGCAAAACGTCGTAGTAAAGGTTATATATTTTACCAAAATTTCACGTAAAACTTAAAATTGTTAACTAAGCAATTCTGCGCAGGCACAAAGACAGCTGGTACTGCTGTTGTCCTTATCGGCGCGTGAATTACGTACTGAAAATGGGGGAGATTTTGTCCTACAACAAGAGGGGATTTTGTCCGACGGGCTGTAGCTTTTTGACGCGCACCCAGCGTTAGCCATGGCGCCAGAAGGAGAGAGGGTCAATTTTGCTAGGTAAATCCTATCGGAAATACTAGGTTCTTTTACATGCCACAATCGACATGAGCACGAGACATCACAGGGCCCTTCTCTGCCCGAAAATGCCAGGGGTGGCTGAGGCCGGATTCGAACCCGGGACCTCTGGCACTGGAGACGGTCATGCTAACCATTAGGCCACCTTGCCCCACAAGGTGTCCGACGGGCAGCGGGATTTTATCTGGGGGGATTTTGTCCGGAGGGATTCTGTCCAGGGGGATTTTGTCCGAATACCGATTATACATAATCATATGCATGTATAATCGGTATTCGGACAAAATCCCCGAATACACGTTCGTTTAGGAGAAAATCGTATTAGGAGAAAATCCTACGATACACGTTCGTAGGACGAGGGTGTATCCATGAAGTAACTCTCACGTTGCTTTCAACCACGGAGAAAAGCTGTGGATTAGCTTCCTGTCTCCAGCCCAATTGATGCGACATGGTTAAAATTTCAGTTTGCCAAGCAGTGATAAAAGACATTAACTCCCAACATGTGCGTGACCCGGAGGCAAGCCACGTAATTTCTACCTCAGCTGGCCTTGGCTTGAGAAACAAAAAGCCTTGCTCGCTCCAGATCGCTTAAAAGCTAGCACTTGCAAATTGACACGTACTTGGAGTAATCACAGCACATGTACTCCTTTTTTCACACGTATGTTTATTAGTAAAAACTTTCCCACGTAATTTTTAACGAACGTTTACCGCAAAAGTAAAAACTGCCATTCGTTCAACAATTGGCTGCGTGGAGTCACGACTCAGAACGAAATTTCGAACATGAGGTATAGAATAATCTTTGATAACTGCTCCTTTATGCCGCTCCTGATATAAATAAAAAAAAAGCGTATGAATTCACAAGTTCGCACATTAAATCCAATTCACAAATTCGAACACATACTAATTCACGTACGAATACAAATTAGTATTTGCGCCTATCTCGCGGAATACTAGGCTACTTATTTCCACTGATCGGTGGTACATTGCAAATAGAGCTTATTGACATCATTGGTAAACAAAAACGAGTTCTTTGATGTTTAGGATAAGAATTAAAGGCAGACTCCTCCCCGTTCGCTTTCCTGTAAGGTTCGGTTTTGCAACATGACTTCATAGTCGTGTGTAATGTTGCAAAGACATTCATTTTCCTATTTTTCCCCTATGAGAAACGGTTTTGTTACATTCACTCTAACTTACGTACGTACAGTAAATGTTTCAAAGGATGTTTATTTCGCGCAGAATTCTTGACTATAGAGAGAAGGTATGTTCTTTTTAACAGAACCGCAGTCAAAACTGGAAAGGAACACACTTTATTCGCGTAATGTTTCAGCACCACAAGTTATAAGCTTGGCTGGGAGAATACTTCCTAATAAAGGCGCCTTTTCACGTTTTTGACTCCTAGATGCCAGCATCGTAGAATCTTCGATCAATATAAAGAAAATAGCGGTAAAAAAAAAAAAAGAAACAACATTTTGCTGCAGCGCCGCGAATTTTCATAAGTAAAACGAGATCACGTGACCCACATCAGCCTATGGGATGACGCAGAATCTGGAACGTGGATGCTGTGTTTAGAATATGGGCAACGCTATCAAAATGGTGAATCCATGGAGGAATGATGAGACGCATGCACTTCCCGGCTCGCGCAGTTTGGCTCCTCCGCTTTCTCCCTCCTGTGCAGTTAGACTTCCTGCCTGACATAATATGCCGACATGTGACCAGTTTTGATAAGGAATATCATCGTAGGAAACAGGGAGCATGGCTAAACCATGTTTGGTAGATTAGAAAATTACGACAGTGTCTGCCGACACAAATACCTCTCGATATGCAGGCGATTTATGAGTCTTAAACAACTTGCTGTTATGTTATGAGCCCTGAATAACTTACTGCAATTAAATATTATTGTTTCCGCTGGTAATCGACGTATTTCAAAGCCCACTGGTTACACAAATTGTAATATTCACGATGCTGTCTACCTCGATTCACGAAACTGCGTAAATCGCCGCCATGTTTGTTGTGGTTCATCCTGTCAACCGTCGGACGGCGCCACTGTCGTCGATCTCACACAAAAAGCCCGGAGCTTCCCCTCCTCCTAATCTTTCCTCCATGTGTGAACGGCGCCTTTAATATCTCCTTGGCTAAACGGTTTCGCTAAACAATGGGTTTAAATCAACTGATAGTAACGGATGGCAAGTAGACGAATAATTGACTGACGAGTTACAACCCACTTGACCTTCGTCAGCTTTTGTTTTAGGCCTACATTACGATTTGTTGTAAATCCGACGTTGTTCAACAGCACCGTTTAGCCACGTGCACACAATCGTTAGCTTTCCCACGTCGGTCACAAAATGAGATCGGTCAGAAACGTTTTAATGCAGCAGTTTTATGGATTAACGTGGACTAAACACTACAGAAACGTTGCGATTATACTGTAAAACCTTACAGCAAAACCTTATTTGTGCTCTTTTCCTTATCTTTTATATACTGCGACGTAATTATTTCGTTGATGAGCATTACATTGCAATGGAACTTTAACATAATGTCGCTCCGTATAAATCTTGGAAGAATATATGTTTAAATGTTGCCTCTTCGCACCAGCATGCAATGTTCAATTTTGATGCAAGGATTATATCTCATATATATACAGCATTATTATTCCTCCAAGATTTAATGTTACGGCGACATAATATTAAAGCTCCACTTGAAATGTAATTCCCATCTGAATTTTTTCCATTTTCAACTAAACACGATCATCGCGGCCGGTAAACAGCCGTCTCTGTCGAATTAAAGAGAGCGAGAAGAACTCATTTTTGATTAACTCTTCTGGGAACTGTTCATTTCACAGAACGAGATAGTTGCTATGAAAAATGGATGACTTAAAGCCGAAATCCAGATTTGAGGTGAACTTTTAGCAGAACTTTTCACACCGCCAAAACTGATTTACTAATGCGTGTTCGACACAAGAGAGTTAGCCATCAGCAAGAATTTACAGCAATTTTTCGCACAAGTAATATTCTTCATCTTTCTGCCGTTTAGGCGTTGAAAATAGGGCCGAGAATTTAGACCTGGGGATCCTTTAAAACGAGAAAGAATTCTTGGAAAATAATACTAAAGAATTGCTGGAAAAAAGCCTGGCACACTCCCGGAAATTTCATCATTTTCTGACAAAAAATCAACACAATATTGATCGATAGGCCTACGGAAAACAGAAATAACTTGCTGATGGCGTGATGCGAAATTCAATTTTATTTGCATGCAAATAAAGAAGAAATACACATTTGAGTAAAAAAAACAACATTGTGTTCCTTTATTAGTTTATTGAATACTTGCATTGTATGTATAGAGCAGTGACAATAACGCTGCAATCATTGCGGAGTTCGAACCTGGAGCCAGTTGTTGAGCTAGCTGCAAGGTGCACTGAACATGCACGGAGGTATAAACAATAGCGTAGTTTGTTAAAATAATGCTGTGAAATTTGTAGCAATTTCAGCAAGTGGAATTTTTTCTTTTCCGATTTACAACCTTAACACACGTTTCGCAGTTAATTAAGGGATTAAACACAGCAACGTTTTTGACCTAAGAAGAAATCCGTTCTCACAGTATCGGTTTGGCTAAAGACGCCGTTTGTTACCTTCATATTCATCCAGTGCACCCTGCAGCTAGCTCAAGACCGGCTTGAGGTGCTAGTTCCCTACCAATGTGGCGTTAAGAGTCACTGCTCTATTCTGGAGCTTGTACCCTCTAAAGATATTTCGTACCAGCTCAGCCTCCACACAAATTGTGTGCACGCAGTACACTTTTTCTGTATATTGTGAAGCAAAAAGTGCACAAAACTTGTTCTAGCAGCACACAAGTCGTGCGGAGGTTGAGCTGGTGGCACACTGTGTCGTGTACTATCATTGCACGTTGTCTTCAGATTGTATTCCAATTCACTTCCTGTTTGTGGACTTGAGTTTGTAAATCGATCACATTCATTTGGTATGGGATTTGGAAGATTTTAATTCTCAAATATTAAAATTAATCGGTTGCCAAACATCCAGCGAAATGAAGCAGAAATTACTGTACAATGTACATCTCAATGACTTGTCACTTCGATCCCAATTAGCAGCGACAGTAACGTAGAACTGGTGACGAGGCCTGCAGCAGCATTCTGGAGCCGGGCGTTGAGCTAGGTACAAGGTACACTGGATACAAATGGAGGTGAAAAAAAACTACGGCGTCTTTAGTCAAGCAGATGCTCAGAAAGCGGAATTCTTAGGCCTAAAAAGTTTTGTTTTGTCCAATCCCTTACGCTGCGAAACGTATTTTAAGTTATAAAGCGGAAAAGAAAAGATTCCACTTCCTGAAAATTGTAGCAGCTGTCAATAAATCCCCCCCCCCCCCCCCCAAAAAAAATGAGCATTGTTAAGGACTAAGAAATCCGGTCTCATAACATTGGCTTGACAAACTACGCTAATCGTATATCCACTGTCAAGTGCACCTTGTCGCTAACTCAAAGACCGGCTCCAAATGCTATTTTTTTGCGTATTTGTTGAATGATGCGTATTGATCAAGACAGCAAAAATGCCTTGAATTTTCATCACAAGTCCTTGTTGAAAAACTGTAGTGTCACACGAAAGGCTCAACCCTCATAGATAAACAGGTAAAAATGTGAGAATTGCCGTTTAATAAAGTAAATCTACGGTAGGTTTTCATGTGAAACGATGTAAATGAATATTGATGGGTCTTCCTTAAAGGTAAATCCCAAGACGATCGGGCAATAAAAGAACACGATAAAATAGTGGGTTTTTTTTTTGGCTTGGTATTTATTTTGGAAGATGCTGTACCACCACTTTATCTTTAAGGAACCAAATTGCAGCCCGCAGCAACAAAATTGGATTTGGACTGGTGGGACGAGTAACGAATTTTTATTGCCACCCAGACAATTTTTTTCTTTTCTTTTTCTTTCTAGAGCAAGGAAGGAAGGAAACAAGGTTTTTTTTTGTTTTTCCTTTTCATTTTTGAAGTGTTCTGTTTCAAAATTAACTTGTCAACATGGACGCACGTCCCTTCTGTCGGGAAAGCTTAAGCCTCAGGCGAGGAGATTCCGATTGAATAGCCACTATGGACCAATGTTTTATAATGAACTATATCGATTGACCCGTCAAAAATGACGGGAATTTGTAGCGTAATATATGTTTTAGGTTGTTGCGTAGGCTTTGGTAGATTTAAGGCCTCGGAACTGCATGAACCTACAAAATAAACGTGCTAAGTATAGCATCACAAATTCCACTGATCGTTCAAGGGGCCCCCCGCGATTTGATCACAAGTCGAATCATTCCATGCAATACAAAAAAGCTACTTCGACTATTTGGCTACTTCGGTACGAATAAATACTATCTAATAAAAATTAAACAGAAAAAAAAAAGCATATAGGGCTACCTGTGCTTAGTGAGTAATCTCTGGCGCAAATTAAAGAAACCCAAAAATAGGCTTAGTGTCTCGTGGCGCCACCTAGTAGTTTGCCATACAGCCCCCTAACGTGTTGGGGAAATTAACCACAAATGAACTCTATCGTATAGCCTACCCCACCCTTTGTAAAGATGAACATTGTTATCAACCGTTTACACTCGCAGACTTTCCCGGCGGGGGGACCATCGGAAAAAAAAAATGCCAAAGGGCAAAAAGAAATGTTTAAAAAAAAACGACAAAGAGTACCAACTTAAAAAAAAAATGGTAAGAGCAAATAAATAAAAAAATAGAAAACGGGAAAGAGCAGAAACATTTTTAAAAACGCCAAGGAGCAAACAAATGTTTAAAAAAACGCCAAAGAGCAAAAAAATATTTAAAACACCGCCAAGTAACAAAAATATGTCAAAAAACCCCACAGAGTAAATAAGTGTAAAATAAATAAAATAAAAAACGCCGAAAAGTAAAAAGAAAAATTTAAACAAAAAGACAAAGAGAAAAAAAATGTAAAAAAAAAAAAACCTCCAAAGAGCAACATTTTCAATGGAAGATGTAAATAAAGACAGGATTATTTCTTCAACGAACTGCACTCAGGGAACTTAATAAAAATAGATATATGAAGAAAACTATAGTAACGGCTGGTCCATATTGAACTTGGAACCGTCAAATTGGAATGCAATTCTCGAATAGTCCTGTTTTAAATAAAAAACAAATTACAAAGTAAAGGGTTACCCAAAAAAAAAGATAAGGTGACCTATTCCGGATGTGCCTCACTGTGCGTGCACTCTTGTGCGGTAGAACGGAAAATACTCAAGTGTTGGGATCTATTCTTTCTTCCCATAGCAGTTGAGAGGATGTTAATTCGACTATTTTATTTATTTTTAATTCCCGTACCTATCTGATTTATTATGGGTTTAAGAATTCCCAAACCTTATTGTTTTCAGTCACCTAGCGCACCTTTGCCCTTGTCAGCCTTATCCTTCATTAAATGTAAAACGTAATTACACTTTTTTTTTTACCTCTCATAATTGTTCGGGTGTCCCTCGGAAAAACCATTGTAATGTGACGTTGGAGAATTAAAAAGAAAAAAATTCTCTTTCGTTGTTTTGCTTCCCCAGTTTAATGAATGATCGTGGGTTCTGCTGCAACCCCCCCCCCCCCCCCCGTACATATTAAAATGGTGCGGCTGGTCTTCTGCGAGCCTTTTTTTTCTCATCCGTTGTCATTGACCCAGCTTTACCAAAAGTAATTTAGTCATTGTAAATGGGATTTAAACCTTAGTTTTCACGAAGCTCTAGCCATTGAAGGTGTCGGCAACCTTCGCGAGTGTGATTAAGCACCACTCGCCAAATGGCTAGCTGATGTTAATATTAGCTCGCCACATATTTGTATTCTACTTCCCATGTGGGAAAATGTAAAGCAACATGTGGTGCTGTTTTAAGTTTTTTAATTAAACGTAAGTCTCCCACTTCGGAAATGGGATTGCACCTGAACTGATGAAGGGAGTAATCCTTGGTATTGTTGAAACCTAACCTTAGTTTTCTTAGGAAAATAAAGATTTCTAACCAACCGTTCGTTTCTAGCGTGTACCTTTCTTGATACATGAAAATTGTAGTAGCTGTATAGTTGCATTTCAGAGAGTAGCGATCAAAATACGCCAAATGCTAGATTTCCCTGTGGCGACCGAATTGGGTGAATTTTGGATGTCGGTTTATCCGAAGGAAATTCAGTGCTGGAACTGGGAAAGCGGGATTGCAAAGAAAAGAGTAGTGACATGACAATAACGCCTATTCACTTTTGCAAAGTTCGTTTCAAAACCCAGTCGTCGAGCTAGCTGCAAGGGGCATCGGATATCCGCGGAAGTCAAAACATTAGCGTCGTTTGTCAAGCCAGTGCTGTGAAATCGGATTTATTGGATATAAAAATGCGTAATTTTTCGAATTTGTTGGCAGCTGCTCCAATTTTCAGCAGGTGGGATATTTTTTCCCGATTTATAACCGTAATGTATGTTTCGCAGCGTAAAGAATGGACAAAACTTTGTTTTTTAGGCTTAAGAAATTCGCTTGTAAAGACGCCGCTATTTTTTACCTCAAGTTTCATCCAGTGTCCCTTGCAGATATCTCAACGACCGGCTCGAGATGCTAGCCTGGTAATCAATAGGGCGTTATTGTCGCTGCTCTAAACGTCGCACCAGAAGTAAGAACGTTAACTAGATATAGCATCCTACTTCTTCCAGTTCTACGCGGGGCCCTAGCGGTCGTTGCGGCTACTATCGCCTCTGCTAATGCTTTTGCTTTCGAGGTTGTCCAAAGGCAAAGCATTATCAGCAGTATTAGTAGCCGCGACTACCGCTAGGGCCCCTGGTATAGGACTGGATGAAGTAGGATGCTATATTTAGTTAATTTTCTAATATATGGTAGTATCCGGTCTAGGAGGTAGAGGATCCAAAAATCGCGATGAAAAATAAGCTAATTTAAGATAAAACTTAAAAAAAATTGATTTATTAAAAAAAAAAAATAGGGTAAGTAGACCACAGCCTTTTCCCTAAATGTGTGTAGTCATTGATGACCCTCCCCCCCTCCTCACCTATCTTAGCCACAAAATTGTTTATTCTGAACAATTTTGTCATTGGGGCTGGGTCATTTGGGGGGGGGGGGGATTCCACTTTAGCTTTAAAAAAAAGATAGATCTTTCCTCTTGTCCATTGCTGATTCAGGCAGTCAGACCTTGATGGAAAAAGAACACTTAGGCCTATTTTATCTTTATTCAAAGCTCTTATTGATACACGTACAAGACAGGTACAACAACTAGACACCACAGAAGTACATAAAGAACTTTCGTACAAACGAGACAGGAGTGTTTGCTCTTTGCCAATGTATGCCAAAAACAGCGCCCAAAACAGTACCCAACTAGGCAAATTGTGGTACTACAAAAATGCATCCACTTTGTGAGTAATGCTTTAAAGGATTGGCTTTCACGTCAAGATAGCTTGAGTCGGTAAACCGGTTGTTGTATATACATCGAAACATTCAGAGGGTTGGGGAAGAGAATTTGTAACTCTGAAAGTCCCTATTGAAACGTCTTACATTTTTTTTTTATTCCTATTAGTTCCATCCGAGTTTTTAGAGGGCGTTACGCATTGTTCCATCTGGTAATTTTTGCTCATTTTTCAGCCTGAATCTAATGTAAACTAAATTACAACTATAAGCTAAACTAAATAATAATTAAATACAAGCTAGTTTCGTTTAGTTTAGTTTAAGTTTTCGTTGAAAACTGAGTAGAAATTCCCAAATAAAA
Source organism: Lithobius niger (assembly GCA_023313725.1). Classification (NCBI taxonomy): domain Eukaryota; kingdom Metazoa; phylum Arthropoda; class Chilopoda; order Lithobiomorpha; family Lithobiidae; genus Lithobius; species Lithobius niger. Next base: position 8,631 of record JAHWFP010151400.1, on the reverse strand, counting down.
CTCATGGCGCTCTCTATAAACTTAGGACGTTTCGTAGGGGTTCTCAGTAGAAATTCTCCTCCCTCACCGTATAAATTCTTGATCTAACTAAGGTGGCTGTCTTCTGATGCCGATTTGAGTCAAACGGTATTTGCATTTTCAGTACACTATAGCTACGAGATGACATAATCCCGCTAAAAGTTAATTAAACGGTTCTGAGGAGTGGAACTAAAAAAAAAATTAGCGTGGGTGTACGGTGTTTTTTTTTTTTTATTCGCGATTTGTCAGATGCGAACGACGGCTTTCTTTTTTCGTTTTTGCATGCTCACAGTGCCAATGCGTATTACACACTCACTGAATAAAAAGTCTTTCTGTAGATCCAGGTCTAAGTTAATTATGACACGCCTCAGCACGAGTTAGATTCGTTTCGAGTCGATCATGTGAATGGAGTTCGGGCTGATATGGTTATCGGATCCAGGACGTGTTTGGTGAAAGCGTTAAGGTGTGATTGGAAACCTCTTCCTTTAGACTATGGCTTAAAAACCGTTTCATGCACTAAGCAAAAACCCAGGCGTGCGCTCTGGAGAACAAATTAATTAATTTGAGTGGCATAATGACGTGATCCGTCAAACGCTACAGTACATTAAATCAGAATTACTCCTTGTTCATTCAGAACTTTATATACTCCTGGAGATAAAAAAGGTTGGGTACAGTGCTATAGTTTAGAGAACTGCGACAAATCGTAAATTCGCTGGTACCGTACCGTGTTTAAAATAAACGTGGTGGTTACTCTTAGAAAATTTTTGACGTGTTGGTGTATAGAAAACGTGCCACCTACATAAAAAATGTTATAGCTTACAACGTTGCTACACATCTTGTATGAAAAGTTATTAATGATTGCTTTTGTTTCTTTTTGTTTACTTTAGGTAAGTCTTGCAGTTTTGTTACCGACTATTCTAATGGAGGACAATTCGTGAGTAAAAATTTGTGTTACTGTAGCTGGAGCCCGATGGTGGGCCGATGGTTGAAAGTGGCGTTATGTGAAATACGCGTCGTTTGTATGTGAAATTTGGGGGGAACTCGTGGTGAACATTTTCCACAGATGGAACCTGTGTACGATTTGTCACCGTTACCATGGCTCCGTTCCCTCTTTCGCCAAGTGTGTTTGTCATGGAATGTAAGGTTACAAACATAGGGCCCCGCAAACTTAAAAAAAAACGTGGGTGGGAAGGGGGAAACAAAATTTTCAGTAGAAGAATAAGTAAAGGAAGGAACTATTTTTCTGACTCCTGCATTCATACGTAAAAAAAAATGTGGGTGTTTAAAAAAACCAGTAAAGTCCGGCCCATATTGAACTAGAAGGGCATCCCCCCAAAAAAGTGTGGGGGGGGGGCCCCCCCCAGCACCCCCGGGGGGGGGGGGAGAAAGCAGCGGTTAAAAATCCCAAGTATTATCCTGCCTGTATTTTTGGTGCATTCCAGGGAAAAGCCACGTTTTTATCATTTGCCTTTGACTGAATGTTACAAAACCATGTCACACAGAAAAGCCAACATTGTCAATAATAGAAGCAAGTGAGTTTAAGTTTAATGTAACTTCATCCTGTTGAAGCAGCTGCTTGTGAAATGGATAATGATGATCTTTAATAGTTTAATTGTAATCCTTAACAGTAAACGGGGGGGGGGGGGGAAGGGGCTTTTATTACGAAGTGCTAAACGTAGGTAATTCTTGTTTAAAAAAAGAAAAAAAAATTGGTAAAAATTGTATAATACGAATTGGTAAAAATTGTATAATACGAATAGAGTTAATATATATACACTTTTTCCCCTACATTTTGCGGAGTAGCAGTAATACGTTGCCATTCTACTTGGTGGTGCCACGTGCACTTAAGTCTATATTTGTGCGATTAGTCCTATTTTGAGTATTTCGGCCTATAATTCGCATTATGATAAGCAATGGTCATCGTGGCTGAGAGATCTCAGCCTGATCTGAGAGATCTCAGCCTGGCTGAGAGATCTCAGCCTGATTGCTGGAGGTTTGAGGATCTGGTCGAACCCCTGGAACGAGGATCTTGACAAAGTCCCCACTAGGACTGCCGGCCAGGGCAGCTTAAGAGGCTACCATGCTCCTTCAGTTGCTATTAGAACTATTCTGGCCAATTCTGGCCAGTCTTTCGGCCCATACGATGATTGGAGGTTTCCCGGTTCAAATCCCCGGGTGGTTCCTTCCTTTACCGGACATTTCTTTACTCAAAAAAGTCTGGTAATGGTCCAACTTGAGCCGGTTCAGCCACATGAGCATTAAGTTGCTTCGGCTGACTTAAGGCTCAGAGATATTAATTTAAAAAAAAATCTTTGGTTAGGCTACCTAGGAAGGAAAATCTAGGTACGCAAAGTAATTTTCATCTAGAGCCCGAAGTGATGAGAAAATAACAACCCTAGTCAACCCTTCCTTGCGGCCTACAAAGTGTAACAAATCAGAGTGTAAAAATTAGTTTCAATAGTCAAGATTTCTTAACAGGACAACCTGCTTTTTTAAAGTCTGATAAAATAACAGAAAGACGAGAGAAAGGTTAGGGCCTTAAAAAAAACAGGTTAATTAAATTCATACCTGCGTTAAACTGTTTCTTTTCAAACAAACTACCATTTCTTATGTTTTTTTTCCCCATCCGTATGGTTGGCCGATTGCCAGGCCGATAAGAAACATTCCATTCTTTTTTTCTTTGGCTTTTCTTTATTAAATGAAAAGAATGGAAAATGGCCCCAATTTAAATTCATGATTAAAGTCGTAATTTTATTTGCTTCTTTTTAAAGTGCTTGCAAAAAGAAGAAACCTTTGCGGAGTAGAAGTCGTCCAACTGTGGTCGAAGCTAGTTAGCACTAACCAAAGCCAGTTTTCATTCCTTAGCACCACGTATAATCCTCCCTGTTTCTACAAAATCCACCTTGTGCAACGAACCTAACCAATTCAGGTTAGCGTAACGTGGTTACATATTTCCAAGGTACTAAAATAACGTATCTGGTTTTCAGTAGCACTAATTAGTCGTGACGTGAGATTTATAAGCTTGTTCCGCGATAAACGCATGCATATATTCGTTAAAATTATTACTTCCATGCTAAAAAAAAACTTAAACATTTTACCCTAGGTTGATATAATCTCAATATCTTTATCAACCCAAGTTTCATGATTCTGAATACAGTTTGTTGTTAAAAAAATCATAACTAAATAAAACAATTGGACAGCACTAATTCTTTTCAAGCACATTTTTAAAAAGTGGACTTAGCTCAAAATTATGCGAAAAATAAGCACTAATTATTAAAGACGGAAAGCCGAAGGCTCAACAAGAGTTAAATAAATACAGATGCATACCTATTTACATTGCCTTATAGACCTATATGTCAGACTACCTGAGCGGGGAAGCGGGGAAAAGGCCTTGTCAGTATGGCTCAACGGTAGGACCTTGGCCTTTGGTTTCAAAGGTCGTGGGTTCGATTCCCCGCTCAGGGAGTCTGACATGTAAGTCCAAAAGGCAACGTAAATAGGTGCATCTGTATTTATTTAAAAATAAGCACTGATGCCTAAAAAAAAGTAATTGTTATTCTTTTTTTTAATATGTTTAATATAATATGTGCAATTTCCGTCATTTTTGACTGATAAACATGTAGTATTAACATAATAATCATTGGCCGAGCCAACATGACCTAATACTTAACTGAATTTGAAATTCAGTGTGTGTATACGTATATGTGTGTGTCTGTATTAGAAACAATTTCGTTTCGCATTTTGTGACCATGCAGTTTTGCCAAGTATTTTCTCAGTTCGAAGATGAAATGTGTGTCCTTCAGCTAACAATACCACCGCTAGCGAACAACGGTTCTCTGCTCATATCAGTGCATTGCTGCTAATTTCAGCCATCAATGGTCCAAGTGAAAGTTACGGCCGCAATAAAGAATGTTTCAAATACTTACCACTAAATCAGCGTATGTGTAGTAAAGTGGCGCTGTTGTCGTGCTCACTTTTTTTTAAGGCAAGGGGATACAGAAGGAGTAACGACAGAAAAGTCTGCAAGCATTTAAAAGGGAGAGTACCAATAATAAAAAATAAAATTTCATCTCGAGGCTACGCATCAGAGAAGCGAGGTAGAAGCATTATGGTTGTTGGCGTTCGCGTTTGGAAAACTTCCCACGAGATGGCGTGAAACCCATGATTTGCTTTGTTTGGTTCTTGGGAAAATTAACAGGTGAATCGCATTTGCGGCAGTAGAACGAACAGACGGAAAGTAAATCATTTGTGTTTTTTCTTGTGTCATTCGCTGGAAATTGGCCTTCAAGTTTTTCGCTGTGTACCTCGTTGCTCTCCTCTAGGACCGACCCTATTTTCTTCTTCAACCATCTGAACGTTCCCAACAGACAAAATGCATGCGTGCTTCATTAGATGATGGATGAAAACTAGGGAATATGGATTTTTCCTTTTGTCATCTAATTAGGTCAATAGTTCACAATTGCATGCACAGATGTATGAATATTATTCGGGGTAATATTAGGTAACGAGTAGAATACGAGTTTGGCATACTTTGCCCCCTCTCCCACCCCAACCCTTCAGTTTTGCATATCAGTAGAACGAAATGACATTAAAGGCGCCTTTTCACCTTTTCAACTCCTAGATGCAGAACCGTAGAATCTTCGAGCAATATAAAGAAAATAGTGGTAAATTTAAAAAAAAGGAACAACACTTCGCAGCAGCGCCGTGATTTCATAACTAAAACGATATCACGTGACCCACATCAGCCTATTGGATGACGGAGAATCTGGAACGTGGATGCTGTGTTTAGAATATAGAAATGGTGAACCGACGCCTTTAAACTTCAATAGAAATGTGTCTACAGAAAAGAGGTTTCATTCTCATTTTAGCTTCGTACGTGAGCCGTTGTCGTTGATGGCTGATAGCCGAGTTCAAAGGGTTTAACGAGCGTTAACCACTCCTGGTCATCTGCCCGAAGCCCTAAGGCCCTATGTCTGCTACAGCCATATTCCCAGGCGGTCACCCACCCAAGTATCAATCCAGCCCAGTTTGTTAGCCGAGTTTGTTACACTGCCCAACAGTATAGTTTAACAATTGTGTTTTCATTGCTGTAACATTGTGTCGCGGTCTTTATGTAAGCCTCAGCATAAACTTCCATGTTAACCGTCAAACTTTGAAACGCAATACTTTCCCCATTAATTGACGAAATTAACGAAATTCGGTATTTGGGCCGTGTCATAAGTATTTCACTGCAATAAAAATTGTAATGACGCCAATCGAACCGTTTGGTGTCCACAGCGTGGTCATTTCTTGTTATTGTAGTTACGTGCAAGCACCAAGACATTTTCAACGCTATTTTATTGTGGCTTCAGTATTCTTGTTGTTGTTATTCTTGTTGGGAAAATTTTGCTCTCACCTTGAGATCGAATCAAGGAACCGATTTTCTCGTGGGAGAAAGACGTTTGGAGCACTCGCCAGAATATAACCCAACGTATAGTATAGTATATCTTTTGTAAAGTATACTTTAAATAGATCGATATGAGTTTGGGACGTTGACATATTCAGTGGTGTGGGTGCACGGGAAATTCCGGGCATTAAAATGGTTTGTTAATAAATTATTGAATTTTCGGCATAAATACACGACATCGAGGCGAAGGAGGGAAATCGAAGACGGGCATACCAAATGAAAAGTGTTCACTCTCTCCCCACTTCCCCCCTTTTTGCCCGATTGATATGATTGCATTTTAATATTTTAAAAGCTACCCCAGTGAACGCGTAGCTGCCAGCACTGGGGCGTCAGATTCGATAGGCGTCTTGGTTCTAGCTGTACATCTCTGGCTTCTTACAGACCTGGTTTCGATCCTGGCGATGGAAAGTGTATATGTACGGGTTTTTCCCCGGTTGTCCGGGTTCTCCGGTTTCCTCCCTCATGCGGCAAAAAACAACTGCCCTGATGGTGGTATCTTCCACTTAACATCTGCCGCTTGGGCCTTCAAAAAGCTGTAAGCTTATTGGCCGGCAACTTCTATTCTATTCTCAATAGGCGTGGGTCGTGGAAAGGACTTCCGGGTCCGGTTGAGCTGACCGAGGCCGCCACTGATGAGGAGGTTCAACTGCTAGGCAGTTCCTAGGATCTTCTGCATGCCATACTCGACATGAGCCCAACCGCATTTCCAGGAATTCGTAAACGAATGGCACCCGTATTATCGATGGAACTGATGGAATTACGGTGTTTTTACGTATAGTCAACTGTAAGGAAACCGTACAAATGAATCTGTATCGAACTGCGTAAGCAAATTGGTGTAGTTAACATTCCCCTTTAAAGCAAATTATATTTTTATTTTAAATATTTGTGCACTGATACCTGGTTGTACCATACGCGTACGTTTGAAAGCACCATTTCTGAATGTTGAACAAATCTTTTGGCAAGAGAGTCGGGTCACGCACCAAACTTGCAAAGGACATCAGCTGACAGTTATCCACAGTTTTGACACTTACGACGTTAAGGCGCACGAATTTGACGCCAATTGTGAATGCGTCCTACTTCTTGATGCGTAAGCTGTTGACGTGCAGCACGACCGTGGTTCGGCCCACTGGATATTAGGCCAACGAAGGTAAAAGGACACAAATATGACATGGAGGGTGACATGCGTGTCTAATCCCATCACTTGGCTCAACACTTTCGCCCATTTCCAACTTTAGAAAGGACTTTTTGTCCCCTAACTTAATCCTTAGGTGACCTGTAAGCTTGTAATAACGAAAGGGGAAACGACGGGTCACACAAAAAAATGTGACATTTTAAAATTCGTAAGTTAGTATTTTAAAAATAGCCGTGAAACTGGCTGGATTTCATCGGTAATTTATTTCTCTGAAGGTTGTAATCAGTGGCGGAAACAAAGAGGACAGAACAAATATGCTTAGGCCTAAAATGTACAAGTAAGTAAGTTTATTGCACTCCAAAGCATTTCAATAGCTACAATGGCAACGAAATTGTGAGAGTGTAAATCTGAGTAAACTCGTGTGCAACACAGAACCAACGAGGAAAATAATTAAAATATCAATAGATGGCAACAGTTTCTGCATAAAATAATATGAAAATATGTAACATTAAAATACAAACAAAAAAGTAAGTCAAGTACATATCTACACAAGTCGAGCTTTCGATAGATATACAAAAACAAAAAGGGTATTAAACATTAATAATAAACAAGGATTCAAGGTCAGCAAGCCCAACAATCCATTCGCGTACCTTCGATCTGAAACAATGAGCTGACTGGATGGTTTTAAAGTGAAATGGTAGGGCATTGTAAATCTTTGGGGCCTGATATAGAAAACTTTTTTATGTAGAATTTCCTGTCTGGCTTTCGGTAACAAAATGTACAGTATGCCCTAACCGGACAGAAGACAATTTTGTGCAAAACGACTCGTCACTACATGCGAAAAAGGTCAAAATGGATGCAATCGTGTACCTTGTAAGGCTTGTATTGCATTTAAGGACCGGTTTTGACGTCTTTTTTACATCATACTGCGTCGCCGTGCAGCCACAAGCAGCCAGTCTGGTTACGGTTTTAGGGCGCGTTAACCAACTACTCGCAACGTAAAATTTTTCGCTCACTAGCTTTTACTTGGTTAATTTTTAACTGCAGTACAAGACGGCGGACTGATTTCTGAATGCCAACATCCGATGGTTTGTTCACGATTCGATAACCCCGAAATGGAAACCGTGTTTGATCTTGAGAATTCTCACTGCGAGCAGCTATTTATTCTACCCTCGTCTGATCAGTGCCCAAAGCTGTTCTTTGTGTGGGAATAGCAAATTTTGAAATTAGCGAGAAATTACACAAATGTTTTCAAAAGTTGTCGAACTTTTTTGTATGAAGTCATACAATACTAAACAACGCAAGAAGATAATCGTACAATAAAAAAGCAGGGGCGTAAAGGGGGTCGCAATATTTTCTCTTCCCCCCCCCCCCCCCCCACCCGACCCCTCACCCCGAAAAGATATATATTTACGCCAATGCTAATGTGTAACATTATTTGATGATGACATTATTCTAATCCTCTTTTCCGGATCAGTATTTTCCACCGCCTGACCTTTAAAGAATGTTTTTCTTTCCTTTTTCTTTTTGCCAACACTCTTTCCCGAGTAACCTGTAATCCTTACAGTCCAAAAAAAGAAAACTCCTGTTTTACTGACCACTATGAAACCAACGTAGCCAAGTTTTAAATTTGAATGTACACCTTTTTTTTTGTTTTGTTTTTCTGAATATTCCTCAGTTGGGCTCATCGCTTGGGTGGGAACAGGTCAAAAGAACATGGACTTAGCGTGCACCTGCTTATTTAAGCAAAAACAGGGGAAAAGTCAGGGAAGCACAATTTTAATTTGTGGCGTTGGCAGCAAAACGCAGAAGGATAAAGAGAAGAAGAAAAAAACGGGGTGAATTCCGTATAGGAATGAAATGGCTTTTTAGACGAGCTATTGTTAGTCTTTTTAAACGAATACTCTATTCCCTTTAGCTATTTAAAGATGAATTCCGCCGATTTACATTTCTGTTTCGTAATATTTGTGTAGTATTTTTAAAAAATGGGAATCATTGTGCTGTTTATTCCGTTCCTATCTTGTAATAGATCAAT